>VWZV01007049.1:304646-324696 GCA_013397155.1 Irena cyanogastra | reverse complement strand
CCCATCCCACCACTGCAGTGCACTCACAAATCCAGCCTCGTAGCCTGGCCCCGGTGGTCCCGGGGGGCCGGGGGGCCCTGGCTGCCCTCGGGGTCCAATGGGCCCGGGAAGGCCAGCTAAGCCCATTTCTCCTGGGGGTCCTGCTGGTCCCGTTTCTCCTTTGTTGCCCTGCGAAGGGGACAAGAAGGGGACAGATGGAAGGTGGCAGTGGTCNGGCAGCTCCAAGCAGGGCCCCTGCACCCACGACCCTTGCAATAAATTGCATGTTCCAGGACCTGGCTTCAGAGATCTCGTCTCCTTTTGTCCCGACTGTCCACCATCCCCCGCTCCCACAGTCGCTGCCTGGAGCCTGCAAGCAGGAGGCAGAGCATCCCCTCCCAGATCCCCCTTTTCTTTTTACATGGATGCTCTCCCTGATGCTCCCCTGCCTAGGGGCTTTGTGGGAGGAGGCATTGCCCAGCTGGGGCATCCTTCGTCCCACCTGCTCCCCATGTAATATCTACATTCGCCACCAGAGGCTCGTCTAAAATCATAAAATGGGAACTATTTTGCACGTGGGGCTGGCTCCAGTGCTGCAGCAGAGCTCAGTGCCATAAAGGAATGCTCGCAGGCATTCCCGGGATTGCAATGCGTCTGGAAGCAACAGTGTTGGATCTCACACCCGCTGCCACTCCATCTGCCCTCTGGGTGCTGCAGAAGTGCAGAAAGTTAGAATTAAGGTTAAGAAACCTTAATTTTTGAGGTTTTTGCCCCCAGCTCAGGCTAGAGTGGATGGTCATCACAAGGAGCAGCATCCCAATTCTAAGAGGCTCCCAGCAAGCCTTTACTTCCACCTTTGGAGATGCAGGGTGGAAAGAAGCTGGAGCAAGCAGGCAGGAGAGAGTGAGGAACAGAAGATGGGGTGTTTTCCAGTGGGGTGGGGGCACCCCCCAAGCAAAGTCTCCTCTGTTTCTTGAAACACTCCCCCTTGGTTTTCCTGCCCACTTCCTGATGTGGCAGTGACTGAAGCAAAGCCAAGGCAGGGTGGCAGGAGCCCGGTGAGCATCCTTTGTGGGATCAGCAGCTCCGTGCACCTCTGAGATGTGACACTGACCTGGGAGGAACACAAATAGCAGCACCCCCCTCCCTGTTCCTGTGCAAGATGGCTCCCCCAGGCAACATCCCCACCTCCAGTCTGCAACAGAGAACCCAAAAAACCCCACCCCAGGCACAGTACCTTGGGTCCTGGTAGGCCAGGGAGGCCAAGGTCACCCACATCGCCCTGGGAAGGAGAAGGAGGGAGAAGAGGGTGTGAAGAAGCTGCCCAGCTCCAGGCAGAAGCAGAATGGTGTTCCCCAGCCCAGGAACTAGGGGCTCCCAGAGATGTGCCAGGGCTGCCAGCTGCCCTGTGGGACAGCTGTGACATGCTCCTGCGGCACACAGGACAGGGGACACTCACCTGCTCTCCTTTGGGCCCTGGCTGCCCAGCCTCTCCATCTCTTCCTGGAGGACCCTGAGGACCCTGTAAGATCCCAGGAGTTGGTTCCAGCACAGGAAAACCCTGTAGGGCTTGTGAACACCGAGCCCTCCACCACCACAGGGTGGCCCTGGGATGGGTCTCCTTGGCCACCCCATAGACCTACCACTGGCCCTGGGGGCCCAGGGATCCCGTCCCTGCCCGGCAGCCCAGGTGGTCCTGGCAGGTCCGTGCGGTTCATCCCAAACCGTCCTGGCTCTCCTGGCAAACCGGGCACGCCAGGTGGCCCTGGGGGACCAGGTGGTCCTCGTGGACCCTAGAAGAGACATGGGGGGTCATGGCTGACGGTGTCCCCCCACTCCCAGCTGGCAAGACAGGCACTCACCCCCACTCACCCGCAGGCTCTCCAGGTCGCCGCCGAAGCCAGAGCCCTCCATGTCGATGAAGGTCTGGGGGAGAAGCACAAGGGGGATGTCAGGGCACCTGGTGGCACTGGGGCTCACCCAGCTCCTGGTGGCAGCACTCCGCACCTCTATGGCTTGATGGACCCCCCATCCCTCAAATCCCCGTGTCCCAGGGGGCACCCACCAGCTTGTCGTTCTTGGAGGAGGGTCCCGGCGGTCCCGGAGGGCCAGGTGGTCCAGGGGGTCCCCTTGGCCCCACACCTGGGTCACCCTGGCACAGAGGAGAGAGTGCAGTTTGGGCGTGCAGCTGAGCTGGGGATGAAGGGAAGTGGGGGCATGTCCTGCCCCCCAACACCAGCACTCACCTTCTCCCCCTTCAGGCCTGGCTCCCCTGGCATCCCAGGGAACCCTGGGGGCCCCATTTCACCCTGCAAAGGGGAGCAGTGGGAGGTCAAGCAGGTGGCAAGGCAAGGGGGTGGCCGTCCCCAGTCACCCTGCCACCCCCTTCACCCCACTTACGGGTTTGCCATCCTCGCCAGGATCTCCCTAGGGATGGCAGAGAGCGGACAGGTCAGTGTGCAGGTGAGTAGGGTGGAGGGACAGGGACACCCTGTGAGGGGGGGAATTGACTCACAGGCTCGCCGTCCCTGCCAGGGGCGCCGTCCTTCCCTGGTGTCCCTGGGGGGCCGGTGACCTGCTCCACCAGCGAGCCATCACCGTGCCGAGAGAGGGTCCCGGGGGCTCCAGGGTCACCTGGTTCTCCTTTTTGGCCCTTGGAGCCGGGGTAGCCAAATCCAGCACTGCCCTGAGGAGGGGAGGGAGATGCGGATGGGTTGCAGGTCTCTGAGGTGGCAGCCTGGGTAGGGCGTGGCTCTGAGCCAGCTCCCCCAGTGATGCTCACCTTGACACCCAGGTCTCCTTTCTCCCCCTGAGGATCAGAAACAGAGAGAAGTGTGTGTCAAACACAGACATGTCACTGGCACCCTCGAGCCCCCAGGGACCAGCTCTCACCCACCTTTTGACCCTTGACACTGCCAGGCCCTACAATGCCAGCAGTCCCTGAGTCCCCTTTCAAACCACGTTCCCCCTTCTCCCCCTTTTCGCCTTTCCGACCGGTGCCTGTGGAAAAGGAAAAGGAGCCAGTCGTGGCTGAGGATGGCCACACCACCATGTCCCCACTTAGGCACCCTGGGGAAGGGGAAAGCTGCTGAAGCTACCTCCCGTGGAGACCTGCAGCGTCTCCTCTGCTCTGGTCCTCTCGGCTTGCTGTGGGGAACTCCCACCACTCCTTGGGCCACTGCTGCCTGCCACGGGGGGAGAGGTCACGGGGACAGCATCCACCAGCCCTGGGACAGCCTGCGCCAACAACGAGGGGACACCGTGACACCATTCACCTGCCAGTGCCTTCCCATGAGAGACAGGAGCTGGGACACCATCAAGCATCCCATGACCTCAGCCATGCAAGGCACTCAGCCCTCCTCATCGTGAGAATTTTGGGGTCCCGCCCCGAGTGCCACACCTGCGGGCAGCAACTCACCTCGAGCTCGCCTGAGGGCGGCTGTCCACCTTCCATCCCGCTGCCAAAATCCCCAGAGACCTGTGTTTGTCCGTGCAGAAGGGGTGAGGGCTGAGCTGGGAGCACGGTGGGGGCACCCCCGAGCCCACCCCGGCCGTGCTGCCAGCACTCACCTCTGCGTCATCCTCCTCTTCCTCACACTGGCGCTCGGCCGCCCGCGGGTCCCCTCGGAGCTTCAAATCTGCAATCACCCCCTGGAAGGAGACCACGGAGGGGTGGGGGACGCGGACAAGCCACACCCAGCGGTGATGTGACCTGCTGTGCCACTCAGCCACCACGCCACGGAGTGGGGGAAAAAGGATGGATGAGATCTGCTGTCAGCACTGCTCACAGTGCAGCTGGAAGAGGTCACCACAGCTGGGGGCACTCGTTTGTGAGAGGAACTGATAGAGTTTTTTAATTATATACAAACTATATATTTACAATATGTTTATTATATGAATAAATCTACTTATAATTCATTAATATGTCACAGTCAGCCAGGCTGAACTGCAACTGCCCTGATCCTTATTTTCCTAAGTCTGTCACGTTTCCTTGCCCGGATGTGATGCCAGCCCAAATATTATTTTAGTTGTCTTGCCCAAAGAAGAGACACTAAGGGGGAGGTATCTCCTCTCCCAGAGTTCGCTTCTCAGCATGGCCCCTGCTCCTCCCCACTGGGATCAGACGGATGGGCAGCATCCCAGCTTGGCAGACTCCCATCCCAACAGCATCCCTGTGTCCCACCCTGCAGCGAGGACCCAGGCTGGGCTCTAGGATGGACTGGGTGACATTGCTTGCAGTGGGAGCTGTGGGGTTCAGGCTGGTACCCACACCACCTCTCCTGTTGGGGCCAGGATGCTACAGAGGTTTGCCTGGAGGGAGCATCCTTAGGAAGGGATTTGTGGTGGTTTCTTGTATAAACAAGTGGCCTGGATGCACATGGTGCTTGCAAAACACAAATAAATAGTAAGGAAGTGCAGATTATCCCAGGAAGTGCAACACGCGGGCTGCAGAATCTGCCAGCTGTCCTTGCGTGGGGCAGGGCAGTCGGCTGTGGCCAGGGAGCCCTCAGGAGAGGAGAAACAAGGAGCATGGCCAAAAGATCCCTGTAAAAGCTCTGCTGGGTGTCTGGCTGGGTCCTGGCCGCTACCTCTGCTCAGACTATGTGATGCCAACTTTGGCACTTGGCCTGTCCAGCCATGCTGGTGGTGCTGGGCAGCAGCTGCAAGGTTGAAACCTGGGCCTTTCCAGAGGCATGGGAAACAAGCCAGTTCCAAGCCCTGAAGCGAGGCAGTCCCACGAGGGATGGTGACAGGGGACCTTTGCTGCCTCTTTGCTCTGATAAAGAGAGCAGCAGCACCAAAGATCTTACAGTGAATCCACAGAATCACGGAATTGTTAAGGCTAGAAAAGCCCTCCAGGACCAACCTCTAGTCCAACCATTAAACCAGCACTGCCAGGTCCTCCACTAAACCATGTCCCCAAGTGCCACATCCATCTGTAAAACAAACCCTCCTGCCAGGCCCTAGCTGAGACTCCATTTGTCCCCTTGAGAGCTCCTGTCCCAGGGGCTTCTGTGTCACCCGCAGGCTTGGCCCCTCCAGGTTTCCTGCCACAGACACAAAGGCAACTCAGGAGGAGCCAGAGGTGCCAGGACACCCTTCCCTGCTGTCTCCCAGCAAGTTCATCCTGAGGCTTGACCCAGGGCCAGGCTTTAATCCACTTGATGCCCTGTTAGTTCCAGATAACGCGAGCTAGGGCTGGACAGTGATGGAAACACCACGAGGCAGTCAGATGGTCAGATGCCGTTCCCCTCTCACCCAGCCAAGGCCTCCTTCCCTCCTCAGCCAGCTATTCCCCACGGGAAAGCTGGGGGCGGGCAGCGGGATCAGTGGTTGGCAAGCCTGGGAGCATCACCTGCTAAAGGGGTCTGCTCTGCTCCAGGCTGCTGTCGTGCCTTCCATACAGTGCCAAACCCCTCCAGCTGGGGAGAGGAGCTCCCTCCCAGCACGTTCAAGAGCAAAGAAATTGCTCTTCAAGAGCAAAGAAATCGCTCTTCAAGGGACCAACTGGAATCCCAGTGCAAACCAGTTTGTAGCCCATCAATGATTAACCCCTTCCTGGGGGAGCTTTCCCTGCCCAAAGCCATTCCAGGGGGAATGTGGCAGTACAGTCAGGATGGTAAGCTCAGAAACGTGCTTTGCAGAACTCCACAGGAAAAACATCGCTCCCCTCAGCAGAGCCTCTGTTGCTGGGCAGATCCTGCTCAGCCCAGGATAAACCTGAACATTCCTCTCCTCAAGTCCTGCAGGGGATTTCCATGTCAGCTGGGCATTTTCCCCACACTTTCCACAACCCTTATCTGGAACACAAGTCCTGCTCAAAGCACGGGCTGAGCTATCACGTCCTTCCTCACTCTCCAAAGTCTTCCTGGAGATACCGCCCAACATCAGCCAGCAAAGATATGCTCCAGCCCATGCAATTTTTCCATGTAAGAGAGACATTTTCCCTGATAAAACAGCTTCTCTACCAAAGGAGCTGGGTATTTTTAGGAATGGGAAGATCTGAAGAGGCTCCATGTGTTTACTGGGAAAAGGCAAAGGTGGGAGCTTCATGGCAACCCCATGTCCTCCTGCCAGCCCAGCCTGAGAGCTTTGCCTTGGTGAGCCCCAAGACAATAAATCAGTGGCATCTCAAGCCACCTTCACCTCCATCTCAGGTGTCCCCTTCCCCAGGGACACACACGGAGCTGGTTGTCTTCTGGGCATGGGCGGTGTCACATCTCTCCAGACTTCTCAGAGATACTCCTTGGGGTGACCCGAGCCCTTACCTGGTATTTATCTGGGTCAGCCCCTCCAGCCTGAGCAACAAAAAGCCCGGAGCCCTCTTCCAGCTCCATCTCATCCGGGGAGCGCTCGAAGCGGACACGCTCGTGCTCCTCGCAGTCCAGGTAGAGGACAACTTCCTCCTCCTCCACGCTGATGGCGAAGCGTGTCCACTGGTTGAGCAGGGTGGGCACGGTGAAGGTGGCGGCCGGGTAGGAGCTGGGCGAGCCCGGCTCCGTGTAGTAGAAGATGATCTGCTGCTGGCCCGCGCGCAGCTCCGAGAGCTTGACGCCCACGTAGATGATGCTCTGTGAGGAGTCCGTGACGGCGAAGAGCACGCCGGCCCGGGGCGTGGTGGGTTGGATGTGGAACAGCAGCGAGAAGTCCCGGTAGAAAGGGCTGGGCAGGTGGTACCGGGCCACCTGGCCTGTGTTGGCGTTGGGGCCGAAGACGTAGCCAGGGTTGTTGTCGGGGCCATAAATTCTGTGGATCTCCTCCGTCGGTGGGTCCCCAATCAGCTCCAGCAAGCTGACCTCAGCACTCAGGCTCTCTGCAAGGAGGAAGGACAGAGGATGGTCTCAGGTCCAGACAAGGATGGACACTCACCAAGGACACCCCTGCCCGTGCCTCCCAAATACACTGTCCAGTGGCTCCCTCCACTCACCCGCTCCAAGATTTGTGTGTTGGCCAAGGCAGTGACCTTGAGCTGCTCCCACTACATCATTTGAATACGCCTCCCAAAATGCCCCCCATTCCCAGCTGCTGGCCCTCCAACCACGGCTGGAACATCACAGAATCATAGCATGACTTGAGTGGGAAGGGACTTTAAAGGCCATCTCATTTCAATCCCCCTGCCATGTGCAAGGACACACTCCACTAGACCAGGTTGCTCAGATTCCCTGAGATAGGATAAAACCAAAGGGGTCTTGCCCACGGTAGGGAGACGCTGCTGGAGCACCAGGATGCTGAACCGCCACGGAGCCCCAGGGAAGTGCGTTGCATTCATGCTCATTCCAGGATCACAGTGACCTCTCGCGTCATCCCAGGACAAGATCCTACGGTCACCCCAGCTGGGAATAAATCAGAGCCATCCCCTCACAACACCCTGGGAATGCGGCTCAAGCCAGCCCAGCTTCCCAGATGCTCTCAATTTGGAGGTCGCCTCCTTTCTCAACTCCTATTGAGAATTAGGGAATTGGAGAAGTTCTGCTGGAGAGTCTCTCCAACCCAGCGCAGCTGAACATCTGGTGAGGGCGAGCCAGCGCTGCGTCCGCCAGCTCCCGTTGTTCTGGCAGCCAGCACATCCTCATCGCCCACACACCGGGCGCTGGATTCCTCCTCTCCTATGTCAACTGCTTGGGGCCAGTGCCAGCTCCAAAGGAGAGGCTTTTTAACCTCTCCTTTCCTGGGAGGGAGGAGGAAACCCAACCACCCTGGCTCCGAAACTGCTGAAGGATCTGCACTGGGAATGGATGCTCAGTGCTGAGCTTCAGCCCCGTCCTGAGCCAGGAGCAGGAGCTGACACAATTCAGTGTCCCTAGTTCCATCCCTGATTTTCATGTGAGCAATGGGGAGTGGGGGGAATCAGAGGTGTATCCTGAGGAAAGGAAAGGAAAGGAAAGGAAAGGAAAGGAAAGGAAAGGAAAGGAAAGGAAAGGAAAGGAAAGGAAAGGAAAGGGAAAAGAAAAAGAAAAAGAAAAGAAAAAGAAAAGAAAAAGAAAAGAAAAGAAAAAGAAAAGAAAAAGAAAAGAAAAGAAAAAGAAAAAGAAAAAGGAATCAGCCTAGCCTTGCCAGGCCCAAAAGGAAAACACATCTCTTGGGATGGTGATGAAAACCTGGGTGCCTCTTCCAAAGCCTGGGACATGAGCATTCCCAGGCTCCCCTGCTGCCAAGCCCCAATGCCAGTGACAGCCCCATAGCAGGGACCCAGCAGTGGGGACATAAGAAATGCCACCAACTAAAGGTGGGGGCAAACTTTTCCTCTGCCAGAGCCGGACGCACTGAAACTCTGAAACTCACACCCATCCTCTGAAACTCTGGCTCTGAAACTGCTCCATGTCTATCCTGCTCCCCAAGCTCCCAGTCCCTCCCAACCTTGGCACCCCAAAACTGAGCACATGACTGAGAGAAAATCTCCTTCCCAGTTTGCCACCAGTTCTAGCCCCTTCATCTGCCCTGCACTGGGATCAGGCTTCCCCACAGGGCATTCCCATTCTGCTTAGAGGAGAACCTCTGGATCCTGGAGTCCAGCACTCTTTCACTCCCAGATGTGCACAGCCCTACACCAAAACTGATGGGGTGAGTGAGTGGGGCTCGCCCAGACTCTCAGCCTGTCACCCACCCTTGAGTCACCCCATGCTCAGCACCTCACAAGCTCATTCCAACTGCAAATGCCAGGATGCAGGGATTGCATTTATCTGGGGTTGGAGGAAGCCAAATCCATGGCAGCTTTAAGGAAAAAGGAAACCAGAGCTTCCTCCCGGGGGTCCACACGGGTGTAAGAGCCAGTGCAGCAATTCCTGCAGCCAGACAAGTCATTGTGTCCCCCCCAGGGCTCAGGATGACGGGACACGCTGAAAGAGGTTTTTGTTAGCAGGGCAATTTGCAACCATTCTCCCCTCGGAGCTACAGCTGCCTTTGGGAGTCTCCCTCCTCCTCAAACATGCCACTCGCCCCGGAGTCCAGGGTGGGAGGTGGGTGCTAGCACTTCCCAAAGCAAATGAACTTTTTTTCTGTGTGACTGAGGCTGGATGGGGACTGGGGCGCAGAGGGGTAAGGGGAGACCCCTTCAAATGCCTGCTCCCCTACAAAAACCAAGGGCACCTTCTCATTCCTAGAGCTTTCAGGCCATGCCTGCTTTTTCTAAAGGGCATCTAAAGCCCAAATATTGCAGCCCATCATTCCTGTGGGAAACGGGCAGCACGCACCAGAGAATATAGAGAGATGGCAGGGGCCACAGTGGGTTTGGTGCTGGCACGGCATGGCTGTGGGGGTGTGTCCAGACACAGTGATTGTGCCATTGGAAATGTCCCCGGGATGCTCCAAGCCACCTTCCCACTCTGCCATGACCTTCCTGGCTGGCCTGAGCCCAGGCTGCCAGCGTGGGATTCAGGGGACCTCCCAACACACCACGTCACTCCTTGGGGTGCACCACAGCCCCCAAATTCCCCACTCATTCCTGACACTGCCCATCCAAGCAACCACAGTGCAGTCCCAGATAGGAATGCACCTCCTCTGCAAGCATCCCCGTGATCCCAGTGCATCCCCTCAGAAACAGAGCCTCTTTGACACCGAGGGGACCCTGTGTGTGACCCTGCTTTGCCAGTCTCAGCATTCCTCCTTGGCATCTCCCGGCCATCCCCCGAGGGCGCAGGGGTCACACGGGAACACAGCCTCATTCAGAGGCTCTGGCAGGCGGCGGGGGAGCTCCAGCTTTCATCCCAACTGCATTTCTCCAAGCACCAGTCACCCCCCCCCGCTCCTTTCTCTCACCCCCCTGCCCTGTCTGGGTCCCTGGAAGGTCACAGCCACCGAATGATGAAGCTGGGGGTGAAGTAACCTCTCCCACTTTTCCAAGCAGCAGGGATCAAACATTAGCCGCCACCGGGTGAATCATTAACCCCAAAGGGCTGCTCTGGGAGAGGGGAGCGTGCAGGCATGGCTGAGGGTCACCTTGAAACCTCCTCGCCACCACGGTGCTGTGGCTGGCTGGTCATGGGGTCTGGCTCCTTGCCCCGTTCCTGTGGGGAGCTGCCAGCTCTCCAAGTGCTCTGATCCCAGCCAGGATGGACACCCCAAAGCCCCGTGGCACCTGGAAATTGGCCGTGAATGCCAGCACGATGCACTCGGGGAGCATCCCCTGTGCTGGCCACTGTGATTCACTGGAAGTGATGCTCGGCCTCGTGAAGGGAACCAAAACTCACTGCTTCCGTTTGGAAAAGCCAAGGCTGGATGGAAAGCGATTTTAGATTCGGCAGCATCCTATGGGCACAAGGCAGAAGCGTCCCCCAGCGCCTGGGGGAGTCTGGGCAGGGGACACACAACACAGGGACGTCGCCCGGCCACGTTACCTGCAGAAGCATTAATAAAGACACAAGAAACCCCTTCATCCTCCTCAGGGAGAGCATCACAAGGCAGAGGCAGGTGCCTGCCGGCCAAGTGAGTCCAACACAAGTCTCTGACGGCCTCGCAGAAGCCCTGGCATGGCGGGGGGGTTACAGGGACTGAGGGGCTACAGCCGGGGAGCAGCAGCAAGCAGAGGAACCACTCCAGGTAGCGATGGCACCGCGACTCAAGCAGCCCCTCCCACTCATGCAAAGCCGCCCGAATTTCCTCCTCGCCGCCGTGCTGAAGGTAATTTGGCAATCGGACGTGGCTGGTGCCCAGCACGCTGCAGAAGGGCAGGTGGCTTGGGATGGGCTGGCAATGGCCAGCCACTGGCATCAGTCCGGGAAGGAAGGATGCGAGCCCCGCGCCGTCACTCCCGTAGAGCTGCATGGTAGCAGTTAGTAAATCGAACTCCAGAGGGACAGAGTTACGGGCAGCAGGAGGATCCACACCCTTATCCACCCTCTGTTCAGGCCCAGGGGGGCCCTGGCTTCTGTTCCTGCTGGCCAGAGCCAGCCCCAGGTGGCCAGTGCCGTGCCATAGCTTTGGTGATGCTGTATGGAAGTAATGGGGAGGTTGTGCCAAGGGGTCCTGGAAGGTGTCCTGCTCATGGGTACTGTCACCTGGTGAGAAAGGAAAAGGGGCACTACCTGGCTGGAGACCCGTTGATCTCTGCAAGGACACCTGTGTCTCCATTGCTGTAGGAGTTCCCGTCCCCAGGAGCCCTGGGCTCTCGGTGGTCACCGACCTCAGGAGCTGTGTGTCCTCGGTGTTCCTCATCGCCAGGAGCTGCAGATTCTCAGTGGTCCTCATGCCTGGGAGCTGTGGGTCCCTGGTGGTCCCTGTCCCCAAGATCTGTGGGTTCTCAGTGGTCCATGTTTTCAGGAGTGGTGAGTCCTTGGTGAGCCCCGTCACCAGGAGCTGCAGGTCTGTGGTACTCATCATCCCTAGGAGCTGTGGGTCCTCAGTGGTGCCCAACTCCAGAGGCTGCAGGTCCTCAGGAGTCCCTGACTCCAGGAGCTGGGAGTCCTCGGTGGTCCCCATCCTCAGGAGCTGTGGGTTCTCAGTGGCCCCTGATCCCAGCAGCTGGAGGTCCTCAGTAGTCCCTGTCCCCAGGTGCAGCAGCTGCTCAGTGGCCCCTGTCTCCAGGAGCTGCAAGTCCTCAGTGGTCTCTGACCACAAGAACTGGGGGTCCTTAGAGGTCTCTGACCCCAGGAGCTGAGGGTCCTCGGTGTTCCCTGACCCCAGGAGCTGAGGGTCCTCCGTGTTCCCTGACCCCAGGAGCTGCAGGTCCTCAGTGGTCCCTGACCCCAGGAGCTGGGGGTCGTCGGTGGGGCTGCTGGCCACCTGCTGTCCCAGGGCAGGTGACATGCTGGGGAGAGGAGCGGTGCTTGGCCATGCCGTGCTCTCCACCAGCCCTGTGGCATTCCTGTCCCACTGCTCCGTGGTTTTGGCTGCAGTTCCCTCACCCACAGGTGCTGCTGCAGCAGGACCTGGCTCCTGCCGCTGTGGGGTGGTGACATTCCTCGCCACCTCGCCAGCCCACATCCCTGGGGACGGGCTGGGAGCCGGAGCTGCCGCTGAGGTCGGTGGCGGCTCCGACGCCGGGATTCCCTCGCCGGGTACTGCTGGACTTCCCGTGGTCTTCGTGCCGTCCCAAAGCCAGTTCAGGAGCTGCGTTTCGGAGCAGGAGAAGCAGCAAGCCAGGAGGAGCAGAAACCCCAGGCGAGGTGGGGCCATCGGAAAGGGAAAACAAGCTCCGTTGCTCCCGAGAGCGGAGCGGAGAGGCTGGAGGAAGGAAAAGAGGGAAGAGGCAGGAGTTCTGCCCCGTTCACATCGCTCTCTCCTCCCAAGCTCCGGCACTGGACCCTTCAAACCAGAGCGGAGCAGGGGGAGGAGTGGCCGCACCGCCGGCCCTGCCAAGCCTCCCTCTCCCCAGCGCCAGCCTCCCGCTGCTGGCACGGCCCCTCGGGGACCCCGCCGCCTGCCTGGGGACCCACCCGAGCTCCCCAAAACCTCCGGGAGCCAAGCCAGCCTTCAGACGCACCCTACTGCCTGTCCCAGCAGCTGCTGCCAGATGTTTAACTCCTTCCTGCCCGGAGGATCCTAAATCCTCTCTCCCTGCTCGATGGCTCCAGTTAAATCACCAGCACCCAGAGCTGTACGTGGCAGGGTCGTGAATGGACGTGGTCCTCATGGATGCCCAGGTCTGGTGGGACACCCCACTTCAGGCCTCGGGAAAAGGTTATAATCTCAGAGCAAAACTGAACGAGGAGGGAAACAAATCCCAGAAAACATCTCCAATATTTCCACCAGCCGGAAACACATCAAGTCCCCAAAGCCAAGCGTTTAAAGCTGCTTTCCCGTCTCAGTTACAGGGCCAGGACCCCCTAGGTGCTGTCACAGGATGGCCAGGGGAGCACTGCAGCTTTCCTGCCCCCCCCCGCCAAGCATCATGCGCCAGCAACGCCTCAGAGCCAGGTCTGAGCAATCACAAGTTTCCCAATCACAAGTTTTCCTGGAGCCCGGGATGAAAATCTTCCCTGGGCAGCACTGGCACTCTCCCACTCTCCCACATCCCAAAAATTTTGATTGTTCTTCGCCTCTGCTTTAAAAAGTTACCCCCAAATCCACTTATCCAGCTTGGGCGCTGGTGGCCCTCATTCCTAGGGATGGCCAGGCAGAGAGGGAGCATCCCCTGGGCCTGCGTTGCCATAGTGACACCAGGCAAGTCACCTCCATGGCTCAAGAAGTGTCCCTGAGGCAAGGTTTTGGTGGGGAGGTGACAACTTTTGCTCCCCTTGGCTGTGTGACCAGGAAGGTCCGAGTGTGCTGTAACAAGGTCCTACAGAGGGGAGATCTCCACACGGCGGAGCTGATGCTCCAGCTTAAAAATATTCAGGAAAATCACCGAGACAAATGCTCAGATGTCCTTTTTGCTTTATGCAACGTTTCCCACACTCCTTTTGAAGCCAAACGGGCGAGTTTTCCCCTGAAAATGGGAGCTGGCTGCTGCTGCCAGCCGCTCTCCCCATGACTGATGCTGTTAGGGCCGCCTGCTGTGGAACAGCCCCCACCAATCCACACAGGACACGGGTTTGTCCAGAGGGCAGAGCTTCCATATGGCTCCCTCCTGGGGAAGGTCTGCCAACCTTCTCTGGCGTGTTCTGATGGGCTTGGCTGCCCTGGGGCCAGGGTGTGGCGGCACCATGTGGTGCGGGACTCCTCGGCACATCCGAGAGGGATAGGAGCGACTGCTGCTTCCATTCCCACTGCTGGGGTGGAAAACCTTGGTGCTCCCGCAGCCTCTCCCTGCCCCGGAGCTGTGCAGCTCCCAGGGTGGGGAGCATCACATGCCCCTGTGAGCTGCCTGGTTTCTGCCAGGAGGATTTGGGCAGCAGCACCCTGCTGGGGTACCCCAAGCATGTTCAGACAGGATGTCCAGCCAGAGAAATTCCCACTTCTCCCTTCTGCTGGGATTAGGCAGCTCATGACAGCAGACTGGAGCAGCAGTCCCGTGGGACACCTTCATTAAGTCAATGATCTTTGTCTCACTGCACACCTCCTCGCTGGAAGCTCCCTGGGAAGGAGCCAGGGCTGGGGCATCCCCAAAAAAGAGATTTCCAAATTAGGTGCCCTGAGGGTGGGCTGGTGGCACAGGTGGCACTAGAGCATCTTGGTCCAGTGCAACCAGCTCTGCCACTGACCAAGCAGCCAGGCAGGGACTGGGAAGGCACCAGCTGGTGAAATATTTTGGACAAGTATTCCCCCAAGGAGATGCCATGGCGGCCAGCTTGGCAAAGTGAAACCCCTTGTTTTCACTTCCTCCAGGCTAAAGGCTCCCAAAAAGCACTTTACACACCCCATGAGATGCTGCTGCCAGCTTGCCATAACCTTGGACTTCTTGAAAAGCAAATTTGGACCCTCACCTTGGTCTCAGTTGCCTCCCAAAGAGGCTGTCTGCATCTTCTTAAAACTGTCTGGCATCTGTTAGTGCAAGATGGTTCCTCAGGAAAAGGGGGATTGGGCTGCCCTAAGAAGGCACTGAGGGCTCAGTCCTGAGCTAGAACAATGAGAGGGGAAAGGAGGAGAAAAGGGAAAAGAGAGAAAATACTAGAGGTGGGGGAAAAGAGTGGAGATGGGAAGAAAAGAGATCGGGGGAAGAGGGTAAGAGGAAAGAGAGTGGGGAGAAGAGAAGGGGACAATGAGAGGGGAGGAAGAGGGAAAGAAGAACAGAGAAAAAAAGAGATTGGGGAAGTCAAGGAAAGTGGGAAGTGGAGGGAAGTTTGTGGGGGAAGTGGAAGAAGTGGAAAATGAGAGTAGGAAAGGAGAGAGAAAGAGAAAAGAGGGGAAAAAAGACAAAAGAGAAGAAAAATGAGGAGAGGTAAAGAGGGGAAAAATAACAGAGAAAAGAACAGAAAAAAGAGAAGAGAGGGATGAGAAAGAGGAAAAGAGGGGGACAAGGCAAGAAGGAGACAAGGTGGGAGGAGAAGAGAAAGGAAAAAAGAGACAAAAAAAGAAGAGAAAAAGAGTGGAAAAAACGAGGAGAAGAAAGGAAACTGAAAAGAGAAAATGGGGGTAAAAAAAGGTTAAAAAAAAGAGAGAAAAAAAAGGGCGAGGGGGGAAGAGGGGAAAATAGACAAAAAGTAGGAAAAAAGAGCCTGTCATTCAGACCTGCAGCCTTTCATCCGTGGTCAAAGCACACCGATGTTTCTCTCCGGGGTTGCCCTCCCTGCCGGGTTTTGAGAGAGGACAAGGGAGCCTGCCGCAGCCAAGCTCCTCAATTGCTCCTGCTCAGCCAAGGATTCCCCAGCAAGAGCCGGGCAGATAGACGGACAGGCAGAGGGACGGACAGATGGGCAGCAGAGGGAGCCTGAGGCTGAGCAGAGCGCGGACGCTTTCTCGGGAGATCCCACTTTGCTGGACAACCTGAGATCACAGAGCTCCGGGCAGGGCAAGGCGAGGGAGCACGGCTGGGCAGGAAGGGAAGGGAGGGAAGGGAGGGAAGGAAAAGAGGAAGGAAGAGAGGAAGGGCGGAAACCCTGACAGCAGCACAGCCAGAAAGCCAGAGAGGTGGGAGCACTCTCGGACTTAGCAGAAAAATTCAGGGACTGTCAACAGGCCTCTATAATCCTATTGACATTTGGGATTCTAATCTGTTGCCCATCTAAAAGCCCCCAGAGCAGCTGAAAGCCCTCCTGGAGACGCACGCCGAGGATGTCGCCACGTCCCGAGCCGCTGGCAGTGCCGGAAAGGGGCAGCGGCACCCAGCCCACGGGTGGGCGCTCGGCCGGGGAGATGCGGAGGCGGGACACGAGGGTGCACAGGAGCCGAGCTGGCGGGAGTGACAGCAGCCAGCACAGCCCCAAAAATGACACAAGTGCCACTCTGCCAGGCTCTGCCTCCGGGACGGTGTTCCCCCCTGCCTCTGGCTGTGCAATCCCGGGACCGCAGCGTTCCTAAACATTTACTCACGGAGAGCCAGGAACATCCTCCCGGCAAACTCCTCGATAAGATAAACCGTGGAAATGTCACGACTGCCTGCGGGACTCATCAAATAGCCCCGGGAGGGGCGGCCGTGCCCAGACCCCTGCCATCACCTGCATCCTCCTCCTGCTCCTGAACTGAGTAGGGCCGGACAAGGAACAGCCGAGAGGCGCTGGTGTCCTGCTCTGCCCCATCCACACGGACAAGGGGACAAGGCAGCAGAGAATTGGGGCCGGAGTGACTTCGGCCACCCCGTGAGGTTTCCTGGGGAGAATGGATGGTGCACAGGGACCACAAATATTTGGGCACAGCCGAGCCCAAGGGAGGTGTATGAAACACAAGGCGAGTTTGGGGTGAGCTGCAGCCCCCAGTCCCCCCTCATCCTGCCTCCACTGGGGCCATGTCTCTGCTTCCAATCACTCACCTGCCCTCGGGGGGCAGCCGACAGCCCGGAGATAAGGCAGAGAAGGCAAGGGAAGGAATGCGACCCCCTGGATCATCCTCCTCCACGTTAATAAATCATCTTGCAGACTAATTGCTCCCTGGACAGGGGAAGACTCTGCTCCTCACTCCCCACCAATGTTCTGGCTCAGCCGGGGAGCCCCAAATTTCAATCGAGTTCCTGGCATTCCTGCCTCGGCTCTGGCAGCGTGACCACCCGTGGGACAGGCATTTGGTGGGGGGGGGGTTGGAGGAAGTGCATTCCCATTTCCAGGCACTTCTTTCCCTGAGGATACAGGGAGATCAATGCACCTGGCATCCCAGTTAGCATTGTAGACAGAGGCTGTGTAGCAGGATGAGGGGGGATGAGGGATGGGATGGAGGGTTTATGATCCAACTTGATGCCATCCCAAGCAGAAAATCAGAGGAGGACAAGGCACCCAGGCAGGGTACATGTCCCCAGAGCTCAAACAAAGCTTTCCAAGCCAATGATATCCCTCAACCATGCCAGGATTTTAACCCTCCAATGTGACAGAGAAACAAAGCACTGTCAGCAGGTAACCCAGCACCAGCTTTGAAGCCTACCCAACAAAAACTGGGAGTTGCCCATCCCCAACTGTTTTCCAGGACTTCAGAAGCAAAGAAAACACCAACACAGCTTAAAAATCCCAATCCACCAAACAAAACACAGAAGAGCTACCAAGCAATGTCGTACCTGAAGCTACAACGGAGCGCCACAGCTTCCATCCCGTGGAACAGCATCCATCCTGCACCCGCCCCAGCCAGCGATGCTGGGCGCCAGCTGGTCCGTGCTGCTGCAGGAGGCAACTGCCACAGCTCATGGATGCTCTATAGAGCCTCTCCATGGACTTTCATGGAGGAAAACCACCTGGCAGGTCATTAACCTCATCCTCAGCGCAGCATGCGGCAAACGGAATCCAGGGGCCAGGTGGCGAGGAACGCTATTTTCTTAGGGACTGGACAGGAAAAGGGGATCCGGGAGGGGGGTTTGTTTTGGGATTTCAGCTGCAATCTCCAGCTCATCCAACCAGCCTGGCTCTTGTCAGCCTTGCCCTCCTGCAGTGCAGGGGACTTTGTTTGGCTTGGAAGCCCCCCAGCTGTGCTCGTAATAAGACTCCGTGTCCGCTCCGTGGTCCTTCCACCTCTTTGCACTCCTCAGACAATAGTTCGCCTGTGCTGCTGACTTTGGCAGCATTTCCAAAGTTTTGGCTCCTTCCAAAGTTTCCTCTGCACCAGGCAGCCGACCTTGGCCATCGTGCTTTGCTGTCACATCCCACTGCACCCCATCCCAGGCTGTCTGCTGTCTGCGGGGCACCGCGCTCCGCGCTGCACCTTTTGGGCCACCGAACTGGGGACATGGCAAGGAGACATCATGCCTGGCCTGGCAGGCCCTTTGGGGGTGGGTGCTGGGGTCACAAACAGCCTGGATGAGGGGCCACTGGGAAAGGGAAAGCGTCACCCAGGCCTTGAACCCGCCCAGCTGCGCACATCCCAACGCCGCAGTGAGAAATCAATCAATGGAACACCTCGAAGTCCAGTTGAGCCATGACAACCTGATGTCAGCCAAGGCTGAAATCCCCTTTCCCTGCCATGTCTCCACAAGTGTTTAAGCAGGAAAACTTAGATCTTTTGAGGAAGTCCAAACAGCCTTGGAGATGGGTAGTTAAGGGGTCAAACAGGTGAGTGACCATTTGCTGCTCCATGCAAGTTCTGGGGAAAGCCAGCAGGAGCTGGATCAGGCCAGAACTCACACCATCCCTTTCCAACCAACAACCAGAGCCAGTATTTCACCAATTATTCCTTTTTTCTACAAGTCACTTGGTTTTAAAGCAGAATACAACGTCCATAAACAGCTTTAATGCACGGAAGTTCACCACCTGTAACAGGACGGGTGCCAAGAACAAGGAGGGGGGTAAACTGTGTCCCTGCTTGCATGAAGATAGAGATGCCAGATCAGGTTTGCCCCCTCCTGAGCGCAGGGATGATGCCATAGCCAGGCACCATCCCAGGCTTCAGCATCTCAAAGCAAAGCAGCCCAGCCCACAGGCACAATGCCACGAGCCCACGGCATCCCTGCAGCACAGCGCCACCAAGATGGGTATCCACAAGCTGTTTCCTGGGATGATAAGGGGTTAAAAAAAAAACCCCAAACCACACAAAAAAGCCCAGCAGGCATGCCTGAAGGGGAGGATTAGAGAGAATAGGGCCATTTCTCAGCAAAGACTATGGCAACCTAAATAGAAAAGTAACATTACGCTCAAGACAGGGGCCCTTTCCCTTTACTCCTGCCCTACAATGTCACTATTGTTTTGCTGACAACTGGTAATTATCCCAAGCTGCACACACTGGTATTCCCACCCTTTAACCGGGAGGGATTTTGCAGCCGCCGACCCTCTGACACCAGCAAAAATTCACATACCAGAGGGTTCAAAGGGGGGGGCGGGCTGGGAAGGCTGGGCAGCCTTGCGGGGGTGGGGCGAGGTGGGGGGGATGTCATTCACAGGGTCCCGGGACCTCTGGAGATTGGCAAATCCAAACCCTCCGGAAGCAGGCTCACCTGCTGGATGCACAGGACCAAGCCCAGCTGGGGTTTGAGCATTGTCAGACAAGGAGAGCTCAGAGCCCCTTCAGAGCCTAAAGGGGCTCCAGGAGAGCTGGAGAGGGACTGGGGACAAGGGTGGAGGGACAGGACACAGGGAATGGCTTCCCAGTGCCAGAGGGCAGGGCTGGATGGGATATTGGGCAGGAATTGTTCCCTGGGAGGGAGGGCAGGCCCTGGCACAGGGTGCCCAGAGCAGCTGTGGCTGTCCCTGGATCCCTGGAAGTGCCCAAGGCCAGGCTGGACACTGGGGCTTGGAGCAGCCTGGGACAGTGGAAGGTGTCCCTGCCCATGGTAGGGGGTGGAATGGGATGGGCTTTAAGGTCCCTTCCAACCCAAACCTGGGATTCTGGGATGGTTTTGTTCCCAATGGCCACACTTTGGGTTCAAGGTGCCCCAAAAGTCAGGGGTTTTTTTTCCTCCCATCGCCATCCTAGATGAAAAAAATGTTCACCTCCNGCCATAGCCAGGCACCATCCCAGGCTTCAGCATCTCAAAGCAAAGCAGCCCAGCCCACAGGCACAATGCCACGAGCCCACGGCATCCCTGCAGCACAGCGCCACCAAGATGGGTATCCACAAGCTGTTTCCTGGGATGATAAGGGGTTAAAAAAAAAACCCCAAACCACACAAAAAAGCCCAGCAGGCATGCCTGAAGGGGAGGATTAGAGAGAATAGGGCCATTTCTCAGCAAAGACTATGGCAACCTAAATAGAAAAGTAACATTACGCTCAAGACAGGGGCCCTTTCCCTTTACTCCTGCCCTACAATGTCACTATTGTTTTGCTGACAACTGGTAATTATCCCAAGCTGCACACACTGGTATTCCCACCCTTTAACCGGGAGGGATTTTGCAGCCGCCGACCCTCTGACACCAGCAAAAATTCACATACCAGAGGGTTCAAAGGGGGGGGCGGGCTGGGAAGGCTGGGCAGCCTTGCGGGGGTGGGGCGCGGTGGGGGGGATGTCATTCACAGGGTCCCGGGACCTCTGGAGATTGGCAAATCCAAACCCTCCGGAAGCAGGCTCACCTGCTGGATGCACAGGACCAAGCCCAGCTGGGGTTTGAGCATTGTCAGACAAGGAGAGCTCAGAGCCCCTTCAGAGCCTAAAGGGGCTCCAGGAGAGCTGGAGAGGGACTGGGGACAAGGGT
>VWZV01007049.1:289182-304305 GCA_013397155.1 Irena cyanogastra | reverse complement strand
AAAAAAAAAAAAAAAAAAAAAAAACAACCAAAACAAACAAACAAACAAACAAACAAACAAAAAAACAACAAAAACCCACCCCCCAAAAAAACCCCCACAACCAAAAATTCAAAAAAACCAAACCAATCAACAAACCCCAACAAAACCCACAAAAAAAACAACCTAACCCCCAATAAATAATCCTATGGAAGCAGAGTTTCCCTTCCCTGCTTAAAAGTTCTGAGGAGCTGGGACCCCCAGGATGAGACCCTGCAGGCTGCTGCTGTCCTACTGCAAGAGGATGGGGATGAGTCAAATCCATAATTTTTCATTTACGGGATGGAGGAGTCACAGTCTCAACATTCCCTGCCTGACAGGAGTTCATGCTGGTGCCAGCCCCAGCTCAGATAAGGCGATAAAAAACTCTGGAAACTGCCTCAAGATGGATTAAAACATTCCCATGGTCAAACTAGATTTTTTTTCCTGCTTTTGCAGGCTGGTGCAGGAGCCAGAAAGCCCAGAAAAAGTGTCCAAAAGGCTTTTTTTTTTTTTTTTTCCCTGCCACAGGCTGCCATCAGCATAGCCAAGGTCAGAACAAGGCAGAGGACACACACAGACTCCAAAGGACCCAGCTACGAGCACCAGCTCCTCTGGCATCTACTTAAATATTGCTATTTTATTTTCTTCTGCATTTTAATTACACGATTGCAGAAGTTTCTTCCTAACGGGAATGCTGGAAACTAGTTTTTCCTGCAGCAAAGCCAATTCCACAAATGCTAGCAGTGACCTGTAAAGTTAAAAAAAAAAAAAAAATCCCCATAAATCTTCCCTTTCTCGCAGCAGCAGCAGCACCAGCGTCACTCGTCGGGCTGGGATTTTATTTATTGTTGTTTTAAGCACCCAGGAGAAAAGAAAACGCTTCTAAAACCCCACTTAACCCGCTCCAGCTGCAGGGGGGAAAGAAAAAAATCCCACGGGCAAGCTGCAGCCTGTCTCCAGAGCACCCAGAAGGGATTTGGGGGAATGAAGCTCCCTTCCCCAGGCCCACAGCCTCGCCAGCTTCTCCTTAAAGCGTGCTCCCAGAGAGCCTTGTCCCAGGCTTTGGAGGATGCTGGAGTCTGCAGGAGCTGCTGGGGCTGCACTGGGAGCCAGCTCCTGGCTCCTCTTGTCGCAGCAGCAAGGATTAAACCCAGACTGGGCTCTCCAAACCCCTTTTGGCTCCTTTGCACCCCGCACTTGGGGACATCAGCGCTCAGCGGGATCGGGGGAAGAGCAAAGCTTGCGCAGCTCCTGGGAGAAACCCCGGCTGGCCACTCCACAAGGAAAGAAGGCAGAAGAAAGCCCGGAAAGGGGCTGCTGGGAAAGCAGAGGAAAGGCTGAAAAAGATTGAAATGGGACAATGTTATCAGGCAGCTGTGCCACGGATGTGGGGGGCTGCGGATGCACGGCACCCACTGGGAGCCAGCCATGGATGTTTGGGTGCCAAGCGAGCCCTGGCACCGAGCCCTGGCACCGGCTGCACTCGGGCAGGGAGGCTCCACCAGTAACACCTGGAGGCAAACTGGGGCCGTCAGGGGCTTGAGCAGCAGCAGGGAAATAAGCAGATTAAACAGCTGAATGAAGGAAATGGGAAGTATTTTTGCTCCCGACGCCGGTGCTGCTGCCACCGAGGCTGCCACCGAGGCCAGGGGGACGTCGGGAGTTAACAGCCACCCCTGCACAACTGGAACAGAGGGAGGGGTGTCCTGGTACACCCAGGTGCTGGGATACAGGGGGTGTAGTGGGAAAGCAGAGCACTGGGAGGCAAGGAATGCTCTGGGAGGGAGATCAGAGCATCGGGATCAGGGGATGCACGGGGAGACCCATTTCTGATGTGAGAATCACATTTACGGCAACACAGGCTGTCCCACGGGGCTGGTGTGCAGCACACCACTCCGGTGTGGAGCATCCCACTCTGGTGTGGAGCACCCCACTCCGGTGTGGAGCACCCCACTCTGGTGTGGGGCACACCACTCCGGTGTGGGACACACCACTCTGGTGTGGGGCACCCCACTCTGGTGTGGGGCACCCCACTCTGGTGTGGGGCATCCCACTCTGGTGTGGGGCATCCCACTCCGGTGTGGAGCACCCCACTCTGGTGTGGAGCATCCCACTCTGGTGTGGAGCACCCCACTCTGGTGTGGAGCACCCCACTGGGGTGTGGGGCATCCCACTCTGGTGTGGGGCACCCCACTCTGGTGTGGGGCATCCCACTCTGGTGTGGAGCACCCCACTCTGGTGTGCTCCCCAAACCAGGCCTGGTGCCCTTCTTGGGGCAGAAGTGCTTCACCATCTGCCCACCCACCCCTGGGGTGGATCAAACACCCACCAGCCCTTTCTACCACCAGTATCCTCAATTCCCCTGCCGCTGGGCTGATGTTTGGCACACCAGGAGCCGCGGGCAGAGCCCGGGGCAGGCGCAGGGAGCGGGGCCGGAGCCCAGCCCACCCCTGGGGCTGCCTGGCCATGCGGAGCCACACATCCAGAGCACTAGCCCGGGACGGAGCAGGATCCCGCCAATGTCCCGCAGCACGGGTTAATCCCGTTGCTAGGACACCCGCGGGCGAAGAAATACAACACTTGTCGGATTAGAGTCTAGACGGGCTGACCTTTCCCTCCGCTGCCGAGGTGGAATCGGCCGAAAATCAGGCCCCGTTGGCTAAAAGGAGGGATTTTCTCACTGTTTAGGTGTTTGGTTGTGTTTCAGATGGGAGCCAAGGAGGGAGGGACATCGCTGTCGCTGAAGGAGTCTACCTGCCCCCGGAGAGGGATGTGCAGGAGACGGCCCGGGGCTCCAAACCTGCTGCCAAGCCCTGGCTTTGCCCAGCAACTCGGCTGACAAAAGAGCCTTTCACGAGAGGGGACGATGTCAACTCCGCAATTAGAAGGGCAAAAGAAAAAAGAGCCGAAGGAAGATTATTACCTCCAGCAGTTGCCTCTGGGGGCCCCTCTCCAGTGGCTTCCTTAACTCTTTCGGCTGAGCCCAAGGAGAAGGTGGGAAAGGAGCCATCAATGTCAGCATCAGCCAAGGGCTGGCTGGAACCGGGCTGGCTTTGTGGCAGAGGATTCCCATCCCCCTGGCACCCGGAGGGAGCCAGGCCCACCACCCCATCGCCTCCTAGCTGGGAGGGAACTGTCTGACACCTCCATCCAGCCCAGCACCAGGAGAATCCTGTGGGATTAGACTCCGACCAAGAGCCCAGCCCAGCCCACTGGGTACCACACACGGGCATGGGGGGTGCCAGGAGCCCCACACACCCTCCACCTTCACAGCCTGACATCACCATCTCCCTGCCAAAAAGATGTGCCCAGAGCAGCTGCAGAAGTAACAACTGGTTAATCAAACCCTGGAGTCTGAGCTACCTGGGATAGTGGAAGGTGTTCCTGCCCATGGCAGGGGGTGGAACGAGATGGGCTTTGAGGTCCCTTCCAAGCCAAACCACTCAAAGAATCTACAGCAAAAGCCAAAAATCACAGGCGTGCTGCTGTCACATGCCTCTCTCCACTCAGTGCCAGGGGCTGGGACTTTTATGCCCTGCTATCCCAGGGGACTTAGTACCACCTGAAATCGTTGCAGGTTTCTGCTCCAGCCACTCCCACCCATCAGTGCCCCCCTGAGCGCCAGCTCTCAGCACGACAGGGCTCTTCTCCAGTTTTGGAACCCAGCTGGGGAGATGCTGGCATCACTGATAGGGTCACACGAGGTGTCCAGGGGTTCCATGTCACCTACACTTCCTGGGTCCCCAGGATAAGGGTCCTGGCCCCTCTGGAAAGCATTTTGGGATGCCAGGGGAATGAATAAGCTGTGCAGATGCCTTCCCACCATGCCACAAGCGACCACGACCAGCTTATCTAGGGGTTATCAAAAAGTTGCTGTCTATCCAAAAGTCAACAATCTCCAACTCAATTAAGTTACAGACTAATGAGGAGGGTGGAAAAGAATAAATTGGTTTGATTACCGTGTTCCCAGAGGGAAGGCAAGTGGCTAATTTAGGAATTGTAAACTCAGAGATAGCTTCAAGGACCATTGGGCTCTCAGAGATTTATGCCAGTGGTGACAGCGGGAAGAGCACGGGGATGGTGGTGCTGGGTTCCAGGTGGCCCAGCTCCTATTCCCATCCTGGGCTGTTTGAACAGCCTCCCACAACCTGGGGACAGGGTCAGAGGAACGGCCAGATCTCACAGTCCCCAGGGGAGCAGGAAACCAGCAGACTGAGCTTGGGAATAAAATAAAACTACAATAAAATCCGCTAATGACCAATTTCCATCTTAGAAAAGGGCTGGGAGGTGATGCCAAAAAAAAGCAATAAAAATTCCACAAAAGCAACCTTTTTAAGACACGGGATGTTCCGGACCAGATGTTGCTTGCTGAGAAAGCCCCAGCGCCGGGGCTGCTGCTGCCAAACAGCACTGCAGGTCAGAGCCAGGAGCACAGCAAGCCTCTGGAGCCTCGACCCTGGAGCAGCCCCAGCCCACAGCCCAGGGGGTGTCAGTGTCCTGCTTCATCCCAACACTCCTTAGGAGGTCAAAGCCAGGCACCTCTGTGCAGTGGGAACCAGCCCTTCACGCCCAAGGGCTGATTAACCACGCTCACACCTGCTCACACCTCGAGGGTGTGGAGGTTTTTTGCCCTCAAGCCTGTTCCAGCTCTCCCTCTTTCTCTCCCAGTGGTTTCAGATTCATATTAAGGCAATGCCAGAGTCCCTGTTAGCTGTAGAAATTTCCAGACCATTTTCTAACCCTGTTTAGCTCCTTGTGCTTCAATGATATCTTTGGCAGTGAGCTCCCCAGGCTAACAAAGCCCGACACTAAAAGCCACACACACTGCTACCACATGCCTTCCTCTGCCACAAAGTCAGGGGCTTGTTCCCAATCCTTAGGATTTACAGGGACTTAGCACCAGCTGAAATCATTGCAGGCTTCCCCTGCACCACCTTCCACCCATCAGCAGGACAGGGCACATCCTCCCGAGGGCAGCAGCACTGCTGCTCCACACACATCACTCCCCAAAGGATGAGGAATGTGGCTGGAGGACAGGAGAGCAGGGAGAGCACCCCCACGGGTGGCAAAGAGCAAACTGGGACGTGGGGTGGTTTGGCTGAGAAGGAACCTTAAAGTCCCACCCCCTGCCATGGGCAGGGACATCTTCCACTGTTCCAGGTTGCACCAAGCTCTGACCAGCCTGGCCTTGGACACTTCCAGGGATCCAGGGGCAGCCACAGCTTCTCTCATCAACCTGTACCAGTGCCGCAACACCTTCAGAGGGAAGAATTTCTTTGTAACATCCTCCACTGCCTCCAGGCTTGCACACTCAGTCAGAGAGACTGCAGCATGCTCTTGGAAAGGGTTCCTCTCCAACGCTTTCCCAAATGTCATCGGATACACCAGAAGAATCATTAGAGTGTTTTATTAATCCCATACCTCTGGGCTGCTGATATACATCAATACTTAATCCCAGATGTCTCCTTCAGCACTTTGAACTCTCTACTGAAATGCCAGAATTAATTATTTTCTTGGTAAACTATCAAGAGTTTGGGAAAAAAGACAGCGCACTTGCTTGGATTGTTATTCCAAGGCTTAGAGTATCATCCCTAACAACCATGACAGGCCAGAGTGGAGACCTGGTGTCCCTGTCACAGAATATGGGGTGGGCTGGAAGGGACACCAAACCTCACCTTGTTCCACCCCCTGACACAGACAGAGACAGCTTTCACTCTCCCAGGGTGCTCCAAGCCCATCCAGCCTGGCCTAGAACACTTCCAGGCATACAAGGGCAGCCATGGCTTCTCCAGGCACCCTGTGCCAGGGCTTCACTGGGAAGAATTCCTTCCCAATATCTCATCCCTCTATCAGTGTGAAGAAGTTTACCCTTGTCCTGTCACTCCAGGCTCATGTAAAAAGTCTCTCTCCCTCTTTTTATCAGAGGATGCAGCCTTGGATGAGTCCTCGCCCCCTGCTCCCCATGCTCCTGCCTCCTCATAAAGAAGTGGTGACATCTCCCCCAAGAGCAAAGCCAGTTTCCCAGCAGCACAGTTTTTTCTGCTCAGGGATTTTTTAAGCCAGGCAGTGACGCTTGAAGCAGGATTGCAAAATGTTTTCTCCAGGGGCTTGGATTTGCTGCTTAACAGCACCCAAGTTTTGTCGCCATAAACACTGGAAGGAGAGGTTAGTCCAGCTACAGGCCAAAATAAATACGGAGCAGTGTCACTGAGAGCCTGCTCTTCAGAACAAAAAAACCTCCCTGCTTCTCTGGAATATAGAAGTGTATGGGCAGGGTTTCCTAGTGGCCAAAGGGAAGAGCTGCTCTCCGTCCCTCCAGGGGCATGCAGCAGGGGGAGGGAGCTCCCAGGCACACACGCCGCTGGGCCAGCAGACAACACATGGAGTCAAGGCAAGAGCTCTGGGAGAATGGATGCTGTGGATGGACCAAGTTCAGGTACAGAGCTGGGGAAGTAATGGAAAAATTAGGATTAGGGCTAGGTTGTGTGCTTCAACGGACGCAAACTCCTGCCAGGGAGCACAGCCACTCTGCAGGAATACTCAGTCTCTTTTTAAACCTAATTTCCAGCCCCAAAGCACCATCCAAGCACAGCCACTTCATCCCTGCCGCCACCTCCTTGGGACAGGCAGGAGTGATGGCATCCACCTGCCAGAGTGATGGACCAGGAGCCCAGAGGTGCTGCAGGGAGATGCCCGCAGCCTCCACTCCTTCCAGGTGCCGGCAGCCTGGGCAGCTCCCCCACCCCAGCAGCTCCCACGGCACAGATAAGGTTTTGCAAACAGCAGTCCTGCCAGCTGATAAGCAAGTGAGGAGCCTGAGGAGCTTTTGGAGCACAGCATCCTCCCCAGTTCCTCCAGCCCCTGTGTCAAACGACGCTGTCAGAGCTGAGAGGTGCCAGCCATGCCCGAGACAAACCCACAACACAGCTGGGTGCTGCCCACAGCCAATTCCCCCATGTCTTTTGAAGAAATTCCTAAAATAATGCTAGGAAAGCTCTGATCCACTGGTCAAACCCCCTCAGGTGCTGATGCCAGAGCAGTTGTGTCACAGGTTGTAAATCGCTTTGCACAGTGATTCCTTGTGAGGAATCCCAGCCAGCAGAACCCACAGTCCACTGGGGATGGAAATTATCAGGAATGAGCCTCTCCACCTGCAGCTCCAGCACCTGCTGTCCATAACAGTGGGAGGAGGCAGCTTGAATTCCCAGGTGCTGCCTGCACCCTCAGCAGCAGCACAGCAGAGAGCTGGGCCTGCTTTTGAGGCTCCTCCCAGCCCCAAACTGATGCACAGAAATTCAGTGTGAGAGAAGACAGCAGAATCATGGAAGCATGACAGTTGGAAAAGACCTCCAGGATCATCAGATCTAACCACTAACCCAGCACAGCCGGTTCCACCATTAAACCATGTCCCCAAGAGCCACATCTACACATTTTTCAAACACTTCCAGGCATGATGACTCCATCACTTCCCTGGGCAGTCTGTTCCTATGCATGGCTGCTTCTACCACCAGATTAGGGTGGTCTGGCCAGCTGATCACCCCTATCCAGTGACCTGGCACAGGATTGCCCCCCTGGGAATGGGGATTTTCCCAGCACCTGACCCAGCCCATGCTTGGGGTCACTCATAGCCCTATTTGTGATTTCCCCTAGGCTCGCCAGACCAGACCTGTGGCAGCATCCCCACACTATTCTTCATGGCTACGTGCCCTTCCTGAGGAATCCTAGAGATCCAGTGATAAGAGGCCAGCCCAGCTTGGGGCAGCTAAGCCCCCAAATTTGCAAGGCAGGCAGATAAACAGAAAGGTTATCTCCATGCCAGGACAGCCTTCGGAGCAAACATTCCCCAGAAGCCATCACAAAGGCGGGCTGGCAGAACAGGCCCTGCAGTCCTTGGACATTGAACCAAGGCAAGGGGGGGAAGAAAGAAAGAAATAAAAGAAGGAAAAAAAGCCACACCAACCCGCTGAATTCCTTTAAAACCCGATCTGCAGGCTGCCTTTGGGAGATGGCCAAGTCAGCTGGGTGAGATGGGCACCTCCCTGCCGGTGGTGACCAGCGCCAGCCGTGTCCCCCCGGCACTCATGCCCTCTGCATGCCCTGGGGAGCCTCCTGGGGGCCCCCAGTGTGGCTGCCCAGAGCTGGAGGATGTGCCTGCAGCTCAGCAGAGGGTCCTGGCCACCCCTGAGTGCCCAGGGACGCTGATGGAGACAGGGTGGGAAGGACACGGATAACTCTGAGTACCCACTATTAAAGCAGTGCCCGGCCCTCCAGCTCGGCTTGGCTGCACTGGACAGTCTCCAGGGACCTAAAATAGCCAATGCAGGATTTCACATGGGAATGATGTTCCCATCTCTGCAGATCTCCAAGGAGAGCTTTGTTCCCGCGGTCCCTGGGGAGCCACCCACGCCACTGAAAGCAGCATCATAAATGCAGCCTGGGGCACTTGGAGAGCTTCTCCCAGTGTTTCCAGACGTGCTCTGGGAGTGCTGGGCATCCCCGCTGCCCCAGCCAGCCTCCTTCCCTCCAAGGGAAGCTGCCCCCACTGCCCACGGAGCACTGCCAGAGCTGTTCCTAGATGACGCAAAGCCTTGCTCCAGTAAATAATCCACCAATTTCACGGCCGACTTCCAGCTCGCCTGTACATGGGGATGCCACTAACAGCAACGTCGTGCCCAGCCTGGGACAGCAGAGAGGGACACGAGTGATGCTTCACACCGTGCTGCCAGAAGCCGAAGACAGCCAGACCACTACTCCAGAGAAAATCCACTCTCTCCTTGTTTCTGGATTGTCACTTGCGGCTCAGCTGCTTTGGCAGTTGGGGTTCCTGGGATCCAAGTGGGGACTCCCTGTGTCAGCCGTGGCTGTTCCCGCCTCCGGGCGCTGGGCACGCATCCAGAGACCGGCTGCGAGGGGAGGAGGGCTTTCATCCCGCCTGGCAGCCGGCAGGAAGCTTCTCTGTCGGGGAGGTAAAGTTCACCAGAAACACAGGCAGTGGGAGAACCGGCTCGTGTGCCTCGTGGGGAAAGAAGGGCTGGAGAGCTGAGTCAGCACTGAATTCCCCTCTCCCGACGCAGCAGCAGCTTGAGAAGTGGGATGTTACAGGGAGCCCCGAAGGCAGGGAAAAGCTCAGAAGGGTGTGGAAGGTGTTGCATCCCCAGGGCATAGGCTCGAGGCCCCCGGACCACTCACAACACTTCCAAGGACATGCAGCCACAGGGAGGATTCGCTAACACAGAGAAACCGCTAACACATGGAGCACGGCCATCCCCTTGGGGCAACGCCATCCCGCCTGTCCCACAGCCAGCAGGACCTGACAAATCACTCTCCTCCCAGGGAGCTGCAGTCAAGGATTTCCCCAGCAGCCCTGGCCGCTAATGAGATGGAGCACACGGAACCGCCCGGGCTCGGGAGCCACAAGGGATGCGGCCACTGAAGGAATCACCCCCAGCTTCGGGAATCACGACTGGGCGCAGCATTCGGCTCGAAGGGAGACTCCAGCCCCCATTCCTGCTGGGGAGAGCCTCCCAGGGGATGGGGGGCTTCAGGACAGGGAGGAAGCGTGGGACCCTGGGCACGGCGGCAGGCACCCCCCTCCCCAGCATCCCGCGCATGTTACCCGGCTCCTGGGAAGCAGCGGGGACCAGCAGGACAAAGAGCCCGAGCAGCAGCCGCGGCGGGGGGCACCTGCGGGAACGAAAGAGCAGAGAGAGGTCACCCACTCTCCTGCCCGACCGAGGTCCTCCCGCGGTCAGAGCGGGGACCCCCAGCCCCGGCGGCTTCAGGGTGCCGGTATCCCCCAGCCCCTCGTGCCCCGGAGCTCCGGCTTCCCGCGCTACCCGCGCCCCCCACCCCGGCGGCTTCCCGTTCCTGGTGCCAGCCTTCCCCGCTGTCCCCGCGGTACCGGTGCCCCTAGGGTCCTNGGGCGGCAGGGCCGGCCCGCCCCGGGCGGGTGAGCCGGGGCCGGGGCTCAGCCCGCCCCCAGCCCCCGGGGCCGGGGCTGTCACAGCCGGCAGTGTCCTGCAGGGGTCGGGGTCATTCCCCGGGGATGGGTGAGCGGGAGAGGGACAGCTCTGCTCCCCGAGGAGCATCCCTCCCGAGGAACGGCTCTCCCCGAGGAGCATCGCACCTCTGCCCCGCGCGGAGAGCACCCTCACCCCCAAAGGGCACCCGCAGGACCTGCCCTGGCACCTCCTGCTCCACCAAGCCCTGGGCTTCGGCTCGCAGGCCAGGTCTGGTCTTGAAGGAGGGAGTGAATCAGCGAGCTGAGCTCATCCCCTCTCCCGGCACTTATCCGAGCCCCGGGGCACGGAGCAGGGCTGGGCGCCCTCAGCATGGCACCCGCTGTTCTCCTTTCCTGCCCCTTCTCTCGCCCTCACTGTGTGCATGGGGCTCGGGAACTCCGCGATCCTGCCTCCTTCAGCGTGCCGTGAACCCAGCCCAGCCCGGCAGAGTTTGGAGCCGGGGAGTTCCCGGACACGCTCCCGGGGCACCTCCGGCTGCGGGCTGCAATGCCAGAGCCAGGGCAGCAGCGCCCCGCACCTCACCCTGCCCGTGCCGGGAAAGCAGTTACAGCTGGGGCCACTGCCACTTTCACTCCTCCCCATACCCCAGCTTTCATCTTCCTCCCGCCCCAGGATTATCCCAGCGGGATAATCCCCACGAAACCTGCTGCCACACCTTGCTTTGTCTTCCGTTGCAATTTAGTGCCCCGCGGCAGCAAAAAGCTTCTGAAATCCAAGCCCTGGAAGGTTCGAGGGGATGTAGAAGTGATTCACTAATGATGGCAGAGGCGTGTTTAGTCTAAGGCAGGGTTTGGATCTAGCAGGATAAACCACGACATCCAGCTGCTCGGCTCTGTGCTTGCACAGGGGCATGCTAGCGCTCTCCGAATTTTTCTCTGCTCTTTGTAAATCTTCCAACGGCGCCAAAGGCAGCCAGCCCCTCAGCACAACCCCGGTCTGGGGTCCACGAATACACACCGAAGCTGCCTCTCGTTAGGCTGCAGAATGTTTTCACGTGGTCAGGACTCTTGAATTTATGCTTTCCCAGGTGGATGCTGAATGATTTACCAGCCCTTTCTTCTCCCGCAGCTGGATTCCTTCCCTCCAGGTAGAGGTTGGAGTACCTGAGCTGCACAAAAGGCAACGTGTGGCAGCCCTGAGTCACCGGGCTGCACTTCTGCGAAGGATTTTGGAGGGGTGGATGGGCTGCAGGGCCTGGAGCAAGGGGGAGGAGAGTCCTGGGGCAAGGATGGTGCTTGGAAAAAAAATACCCTTGAAAAAGGAGAAGGACCCTGTCTGATAGCAGAGGCCTGTTCAAAGTGACCGGGCTTTATGTGGGCTGGGTCAGAGTGGGTGGGTAAGTGCTCCGGTGGGGCGGGAGAGCCTGTGGGCAGCTATGGGAAGGCTGCTTTGGCTCCATGGGGGAATTCTGGCCCTTCCAATGTTATCAGAGGTGCAAACACTCGGGGCTACACTGACCACCTGGCCAGAGCTTCCCACACACGGAGCACAGCGATGTTATCGCTGCTGCGGGGGAACACGGAGCTGGATTACATCCCACACTTCCTGCTCGCTGCACCTCCGGGCTCCGCCTGACCTGGCTGCACTTGTTCGAGCGCATCACCTTCTGCCACCCTCCTGTCTCGCTTGTGTCTCAGCCCTGGTGCTGTCCCCACTGCCCCAGCGGGGCCGTGGTCCCTCCCAGCAGACCTCCATGCAAAGCCTGCCTGACACCGGGGCAGTTTCCCATCGCAAAATCTCCTCCTGCTGAGCTTTAAAGGCCAAGAACCACGGAGGACAGATAATGAGGTTCATCTTTTCCCAAGCAAACAAACGCTGCCCGCCGCGGGAGGAGGGACACCCACGCTGCCAGCGGAGGCAGCTCTTTCGAAAGCCGACCAAATGGAAACCAGCGGTGCTCCGATGGTGGCTCTGCAGCTTGCAGCCCAGACTCCCCAAGCCCCGGCCAAAAAGGCTCTCCTACCCCGCAGGCTCCAGCTCCAGCAAAGCTCTGGCATTTTTCATCTCAGTGTGGATCCTACAGCGTCCCGCCGTCCTCCCACCCCTGCGGCTGGCTCCCACCTGCATCCCGCGGCCGGTGGTCCTACGCCGCTGGGTGGCCCCGGGCAGGGGCACCCCGGTGCGGGGACAGAGGGGCTGCCCCAGCTCCCGGCACGCAGCCCCTGCCAGCTCAGCGGTCGCGACAGCACGGCCGCCAAAAAATGTCACCCTGGCAACCCTGCGGGACACTGGCCTGTTTTCCCTCCTTCGGGCAGAGAGGAGGGGCTGGAAACTCCGTCTGCCGTGGCCCAGGCGCGTCCCCGGCAGTGGCTCCGGGACTGGCGTGCCTGGCCAGGGCCCATGTCCCCCGCCCGGCTCGGCGGGACGGCTGGCCCGGCGCTGGGAGGGGCGGCGTGTCCACGGGCGCCGGCGGCCCGAGGAGCCGTGGGAGCGGCGGGGGTGCCAGCGGGCACCGAGAGCTGTCACCAAGGCCCAGGAACGCGGCTTGTGCGCGGCTGCCTTCGGAGGCGCCGCTGACCTGCTTAGTCCCGCGGCCACCGCACAGAGTGAGGAGGCTGAGGAGCAGTGGGGGACACAGGAATTGGGTCAGGGGGGCAATAAAGGATAAGAAGGCGGAGGACAATATTTGGCGAGTGTCCCTGCAGAAAAACAAAGGCTGAAGCAGACAGAAGGAGCAGAAAACCACCGCCAGGCAGGGCTGTCCCATCTGCGCCAATCCCGTGGGGAGGCTGTGGCTGGTGCTGCCACTTTGATGTGCCATTTGTCCGTGTTAAAGCCACTTCCTCCTGGGGCAGCCTCTGGGTGTGAGTGCTCGGGACCACTGGGAGCGGCTGGTTTTGCGTCTTGCTGCCACATCTGTTGCTGTGGCTCGGAAGTCTGTGTCTGCTGAGGGCCCAGGACCTGCCAGGACGTCCTCAGGAAAGGGCAGCACCGTGCCCTGCCTTCAGCTGACACCTCTGGCGAGGATGTGGCGAGGGACGACGTGAAAACCATCCCTCCTTTCCAGAGGTGAAGCACACACAGCCACAAAGGTGGGCGTTTGGGAAGGACCCAGGCAGCACAGGCAGGGAGTGGAAACAATTGGAAATCCAGATAATCCCTCAATGAGGAAAGTTGGCAGGCACAAGGACTTGGCTGAGTGGGGAGCACGGTTACCTGCCCACGTAGGCGGGGGATGAGCTCAGCCAGGCCGGGTTGCTGGGGCTGGGAGTGGGGCAGCACTACGCCTGGCCCGGCAGCCAGAGCTGGATGTTAGCGAGGGGCTGCAGAGAGCACGAGGTGTTTCAGGAGCGGCTGGAGACCTGGCTGGCAGCAGAAATGCCGCGGGATCTGGAGCCCACCCGCACCCCAGCCGGGGATGGGAAGAGGATGGGATGGGACAGCACGGATTGCTGAGGCTCAGCAGGGAGGCGAGCGGCGGGGCTGGGGAGCCACCACGCCATCACCTCGCGGCGCAGCAGGGGCAGGACAGGCTGCAGGTGGCACGGCACGGTCTGCAGCCCTGAGCCCTGCACACAGAGCCGCTGGGCAGGGGACCTCAGGCCTGGCCACGTCCCGCAGCCGCTGCAGTGGAGAGCTCCCATCTGGTGGAATCCTGACGTGACAGAGCCGGCCTGGCGCGTTCTCAAGCTGGACATTGTCAATGAAATTGCCGAGAGGGAAGGGCAAATGAGAGCTCTGCGGAGCCAGCAGAGACACAGCCACTCACTCAGCAGAGGGACAGCTGGGAGCTCACCCCTACGCACAGTGACCTCTTCCCCGGGGAAGGGTGAGAGGGACAAAAGGAGGGACCCCCCCTTCCTTTCCCAGAACTGGGGAGCCCCCTGCGGTGCCTGCAGGGACAGAGCCAGCCCCAGCTGCCCGGCTCACGCGCATGTTTCGTGCCCTCTGCCCACACCCCTGGGCAGTGCCTGCTCCCTCCCACGCAGTCTTCCCAGCGGACGGGGCACCTGGGATGTCCGGGCAGCCCCCGCTCCCTCCCGACTTTCTCCGTGACTCATCCACTCCAGAGGAAAACCAATACTTCAGCACACATCAGAGAAAGGACCGGGAGAAGCATTCCATGGGAAAGGGGACGCGGCGGATGCTTCTCGCATGCCTCATCCCAGCGGCTCGCCCTGCCTCTCGGCTGGCTGTGGGAAATGACACTTGTTTCCCTTCCCGCTCCGCAGACACGGGCCAGCACCGCAAGAAAAGGAGCGCAGAGCTCTGCAGCCACCTCAGATCTCGGGGCATCCACGCCCCAGGTGCGGGGTGCAAGTTTGGTCCCCCCAAAGCTTCCGAGGGATCCATTGGAGAGGATGGAGAGACCATCCCTTTCCCCCATCCCACTGCACATCCTGTCCCAAACCTTCATCCCTCTGCAGGGCTGGGGCTCGCTGGTAACAAGAGCTGTTCCTCACCTCTGCCAAACTCACGAAGGTTGGGAGAGTTTCCAAAACCTTCTGTGGTGCCTGAATTACTCATTCAAGGGAGGAGTCCTTCTCCTCCCACACTAGAACACCAGGGCTGCCATCTCCAGCCCCTCTACATCCCTCCTATAGCCAGTGGGAGCTATCCACAGCCTCCAAGTCCTGGCTGGGATGGGTTTCCCAGGATTTCCCTCCTTTCCACAGACTGTGCCCCTTCCTGTTTTCCCCCCAAAATGCAGTTCAATTCAATTTGATTCAATTCAATTCAATTCAAATCATCCCTGACTGCCTTTCCTGCTGGGTGTGAGCCGAGCCTGGCAGCCACAAAGCAAAGAAACTCATCTGGATTTCTGCTTCCCCTCACCAGCCCTTCCAGAGGGACCACTTGAAAAGCAGCTCATTTTTAACTGGAGAAAAAGAACACATTCCTCCTCCTTCCTACATTGCCATACAGGTGCTTGCTCAAGGGAGAGCTTTGAAATCCAGCCAGGCAAGACAAAGACCTCCAGGAGAGAGTAACAGGGCTGAGCCCAGGCTGTTACTCGGGGGACAGCCCCGAAATCATCCCTGTCACCTTGGCAAGCACAGCACTGACGTGGCTGTCTCTGTGTCACAGGGAGCTGGATGTGGACAGGACACAGGCTGCAGTGCAGGGTGGTGGCTGCATGAGG
>VWZV01007049.1:205364-285339 GCA_013397155.1 Irena cyanogastra | reverse complement strand
CAAGCTGGACATTGTCAATGAAATTGCCGAGAGGGAAGGGCAAATGAGAGCTCTGCGGAGCCAGCAGAGACACAGCCACTCACTCAGCAGAGGGACAGCTGGGAGCTCACCCCTACGCACAGTGACCTCTTCCCCGGGGAAGGGTGAGAGGGACAAAAGGAGGGACCCCCCCTTCCTTTCCCAGAACTGGGGAGCCCCCTGCGGTGCCTGCAGGGACAGAGCCAGCCCCAGCTGCCCGGCTCACGCGCATGTTTCGTGCCCTCTGCCCACACCCCTGGGCAGTGCCTGCTCCCTCCCACGCAGTCTTCCCAGCGGACGGGGCACCTGGGATGTCCGGGCAGCCCCCGCTCCCTCCCGACTTTCTCCGTGACTCATCCACTCCAGAGGAAAACCAATACTTCAGCACACATCAGAGAAAGGACCGGGAGAAGCATTCCATGGGAAAGGGGACGCGGCGGATGCTTCTCGCATGCCTCATCCCAGCGGCTCGCCCTGCCTCTCGGCTGGCTGTGGGAAATGACACTTGTTTCCCTTCCCGCTCCGCAGACACGGGCCAGCACCGCAAGAAAAGGAGCGCAGAGCTCTGCAGCCACCTCAGATCTCGGGGCATCCACGCCCCAGGTGCGGGGTGCAAGTTTGGTCCCCCCAAAGCTTCCGAGGGATCCATTGGAGAGGATGGAGAGACCATCCCTTTCCCCCATCCCACTGCACATCCTGTCCCAAACCTTCATCCCTCTGCAGGGCTGGGGCTCGCTGGTAACAAGAGCTGTTCCTCACCTCTGCCAAACTCACGAAGGTTGGGAGAGTTTCCAAAACCTTCTGTGGTGCCTGAATTACTCATTCAAGGGAGGAGTCCTTCTCCTCCCACACTAGAACACCAGGGCTGCCATCTCCAGCCCCTCTACATCCCTCCTATAGCCAGTGGGAGCTATCCACAGCCTCCAAGTCCTGGCTGGGATGGGTTTCCCAGGATTTCCCTCCTTTCCACAGACTGTGCCCCTTCCTGTTTTCCCCCCAAAATGCAGTTCAATTCAATTTGATTCAATTCAATTCAATTCAAATCATCCCTGACTGCCTTTCCTGCTGGGTGTGAGCCGAGCCTGGCAGCCACAAAGCAAAGAAACTCATCTGGATTTCTGCTTCCCCTCACCAGCCCTTCCAGAGGGACCACTTGAAAAGCAGCTCATTTTTAACTGGAGAAAAAGAACACATTCCTCCTCCTTCCTACATTGCCATACAGGTGCTTGCTCAAGGGAGAGCTTTGAAATCCAGCCAGGCAAGACAAAGACCTCCAGGAGAGAGTAACAGGGCTGAGCCCAGGCTGTTACTCGGGGGACAGCCCCGAAATCATCCCTGTCACCTTGGCAAGCACAGCACTGACGTGGCTGTCTCTGTGTCACAGGGAGCTGGATGTGGACAGGACACAGGCTGCAGTGCAGGGTGGTGGCTGCATGAGGAAGCAGCAGTGCCCCGGGGATGCTGTGGGTAGTGGAACACACCTGGGCTTTCCCTGTGTGCAGGTAGCACAGAGGAAGCCACCCCAAAATGGAAAACCCTGGCATGCTCCCGCTGCTTCCTTGGGGATTGTCCCAGCAGCCTCAAGGGTGTCATCTCTTCTCTCCCAGGCTGCACTCAGCATCTCCTCTGCAGAGGAATGGTCAATTTTGACTCATCTGGGGAAAAAAGAAAAGAAAAGAAAAGAAAAGAAAAGAAAAGAAAAGAAAAGAAAAGAAAAGAAAAGAAAAGAAAAGAAAAGAAATCAATGCTCTTTGCTCCTGCAAGACTCAAAATAGGAGCTGTTTCCTCCCTGGGAAAAGGAAATTCCCAGCTCCCCACTGAGGACTGGAGTGCTCCAGGCTCCTCAGCAGCTGGATACCCCGAGGTTCTGCCCCAGTTTGCTGTGCCAGGATGCACGGGCTCCCTCCTGGGGAAGAGGAGTGGCCCCAAGGAAGGATTGGTCCTGTGAGGATCCCCACACTCCAGGATCCTCATACTCCCCTAGGACGGGACCTGACCATGCTCCTGCTGGCTATCAGTGTCCCCATCCTGGTGTTGGCCACTTCCAAACTGTCCAGGACATTTAGCTTATCTCTCCAGAATAAACCCACCAGGATTTCTATTCTAGCTTAAGAGCCTTTCCCACCTTGAGGGAAAAAATTGGGCAGGAGTGTGAATGCCCCCAGGGGAAAGTCCTGTCACTGTGTCCATCCCATCCCTGTGCACCCTTCCCACTGCCCAGTCTCTGCATAAGACTGGCTGAACTGGTCACCACTGGTTTGAGCACATTTAGCAGGACAAGCCTCCAGCTTGCTCCTAGTCATCTTGCTTCCCTATTTATATCTGATTTAATGTGTTTTTTTCACCTTTCCTGTTCTTCTGGGAGACCTTCTACTCCTCAGCATCACTGTTCCTCGTACTCTTTTTTTTTTTTGTCTGGGATTGGCCTGGTTTGTTGTTTTCTAAGGTTTTTTTTTGGACACATTTCCTCATTTCCAGAGCAGCACCTTTTCCTGGTGGTTCTCAGGCTGTTCCTGGGGAAATGGCACTATGTACTGCATTCAAAAATTTTATCCTTATGTCTTATTCCCCAACACGTCAATCCAGTCTGCAAGTTGAAGTGTCCCCTTATTACAGCCTCCTCTAAAATCTGTGAGTAGCTGGTTTAGGTGTCTGGTGTTGATGTGGAAGCACATTTAGGTTTGCCCTTGCTCTGTTGTCCAGGCAAAGGAACAAGGAATCATGGAATCACAGAATTCCAGAATGGTTTGTGTTGGAAGGGACATTTAAACACCATCTCATGGGCAGGGACACCTTTCACTAGACCAGGTTGCTCAGAGCCCCCTCCATCCTGACCTTAAATGTTCCCAGAACGGAGCATCCACCACCTCTCTGGGGAAGTTGTGCCAGTGTTCCGCCACCCTCATCCTAAAAAAATGCTGCCTTATATCTAATCTAAATCAACACTCTTTTAGTTACGCACTGGCTGCTCTCCTGGCGCTGCAAGAGGTCGGATTTGCCTCCCATATTTATTGCAGCTACACTGTTTGTTCTCCCGCAGGCATTTTCAGAAGTGAACGTGAGGTGCACTTCCCAACCCAGTCCCTCCATACCCTCTGCCCCAGCCACCTGCTGCTGGTTTAAATCCCCTTTGACACTGCAGTGATCAGTGTCCTGTGTGAGTGCCTCGTCAAACCATAGCTAAAAGCCCCCTCCCTGACCCACTGTCTCATCCCCACCCGGAGATTCCAGCCCTGCAGGTGTCCCCTGGGTCTCACCCCTGGGAATGGTGGGGTTTTCCTGGGCCCCAGTGTCTGGATGTAGCTGCCTGGTCACCTCTGATGCTCACATGGCATGGCACCAGCCGCCTCTGTGCTGCAGCTGGATCATCTCTGGAGCTGTGTGGAGCCAGGGAGCATTGGGACATCCTCATGGGCTCCCTTATAGCACACAAAGCCACTGTCCCCAGGCACGCCTCCCCCAGAGAGCCTGACCTGCTGCCTAACCCCGGTGATGAGCAAACTGGGCCATTTTCTCCCAGCACTTACAAGCTGCCTTTGGCTCGTCTTCACTTGCTCAGCAAACGCCCCCGAACAGGTCAGCACTTTCTTCACAGCAAAGCTATGCAAGGAATTTCTCTCCTAAGGCAGCTGGACCCTTTCCAAAGAAGGAGAGCTGCCAAATTCCCACCCCCAGCAGCGAAACGAGGTGCAAATTTGGCCCCTGGAGGCTTTCTGTTCTCCTCCACTTCTGCCCTTGCTATCTGCTGGAGGTGGGGAGGAAGGGGCCTCTACACTCCCCTCCCATGCTGGGGTTGAGTGTTCCAGGGAAAGGGCTGCTTCTGTCCCAGAGAGAACTCGAGGTGTCAGAGCTCACCCCAAATGCAGCAGGTAGGAGACACAGGTGTGGGTTTGCAGCTCCTTGTGTTCCCCTCATGGTGCCTGCTGGGCAGTGGGCACCTCTCTGCTCTCGACATGCTCCACAGGCCTGGGGACTCTTGGGCAGTTGTCTCCTGTGATTTATTTATTTTTCCATTGCTTCTCCATACTTCCTGCTATTTCCGAGCATGGCTGTTGCTGCAGGAAGGAGGCTGCTGGTCTGGGCTGTTGGTTCACAATTTTTCTGCCTTCCACTGCCCCTCCCCAAGGCCTCTGCACAAGGTGGAGCTCCCCCACTCCTGCCTGGCCCCCAGCTGCTGGCAGAAATTGGCTTTCAGGCACATCACCCTGGCAGCACAGCTGGATGCCCATCTGCTTCATTTCTGTGGCTACAGTTCTTGGATAGGAAAGATGAGGCTTTTCCATGCTGCCTATCTGCTGGGAAGGGCAAAGTGTATCTCCAGGGGATGAGACCCCTCTGTGCACATTCACATTCCAAGTGCCAAGGACTCACCAAAGCCTAGGAGAGCAGGAGCAAGTCAGCCTTGGGCAGCCAATGACCCTTTCCAAAATTCAATGACCCAGGTGCTCCTGGGATTTCACAGAAGTAAAGGTACCAAGTGCTGGGGGTACTCTGGGCTCTGGCAGAACCTCTTTACAAACACAGTGCTCAGCTCTTCCCCCTTTCCTGAACCAGCAGGTCACCCCCCCAAAAAATTTGTGAACTCCTGTCCACACAGGAAAAGGTTACAGGGAGCTGGCCACGACCAGCCATGGGGATGGGCACCACCACCATGCAGCTCCCCCCAGCCCCCATCCCGAGGAGCAGCCCCGAGCAGAGCTGTGCCCTCGAGGCACTCATTGCTCCCCTCTCAAACCTTGGGCTGCCCCAAGTGCTGGGCCCCTGAGGGCACTAAGGGGTCTTGCTGGCCTCACCTGGGGTCCCCACCCACACATCCTTCAGTCACAGCCCCAGGCACCTGAGCTCAGTCCTGGCTGAGCTCTGCGAGGGTGTGTTTATGGATGGCTCTCTCTCCAGGTGGACCTTGCACCTGTGCAACAGGTAGCTTATCTCAGCTGCTGCTTCCTGGGTGGACCTCACACTTCTGTGGTAGACAACCTGCTCCCTGTCTCCCAAAGGATGCCGAGAGAAGGAACTCTGGCACCTCCAAAAGCCCTTTCACTGGCACCCTGTCTATTTTCTGCCAGGGACCCTGCCCAGCTGGCTGCATCCTCCCTGGGGAGGAGGTCGAGTGGGCACCCTGGCCTCCTCTTCATCGTATGTGCCACCCACGGCACTGCAGTGGGATACCGGCTCCGGGGAATCGCCCTCATCCATCCTTCGGTGGGATTGCCCTGCCCTCTGCCGATCTTCCAACACATAGGCAGGACAGAGACGGCGGTCCCTGGCTGGGAGAATGTTTGTGGCCACCTCCAAGGGCGAGTTTCCCAGGGATCCTCACACAGACAACCACGTTAGCACAGTCTGGAGTCAGGACTGGATCCGGAGCACACCTCACTTGTTTGAAAGCCAGCCTAAGCTGTAAAATAGGAGTTTTTCCCAGCAGAATACACAGCGGGATCATTACCCTGCTGCCTGTGCTCTAACGAGCTGCATCTGTAGTGTCACCTGTGCACTGAGGCACTGGGGAGTGCCTGTTTGTGACTTAAAAGGAGCGGAAAAAATATTCATAGCAAAACTTTCTGTGAATTTTATCAAGACTGAAAAGCCAGAGTCTGCTCCTGGAGAGGCAGTGGCCATTGACATGAGTTTATTGATAAAGAGATCATGTTCATCCAAAGGAATGTAGATTGTGGGGATGTGTTGTTTTGAGGATGGCCCTGCACAGACACCCCAACAATCCCACCCTGTGTCTGAGAGCGCTGTTCAAACACTCCCAGAGCTCTGGCAGAGTTGTGGCTGTGACCATTCCCTGGGGAGCCTGGTCAGTGCCCCACCATCTTCTGAGGGAAGAATCTTTTCCTGATATCCACCCTCAACCTCCCCTGGCACACCACCAGGCATTGACTTGGGTGCTGTCACTGGTCACAGAGAGCAGAGATGGGAGCTGTCCCTCCACTGCTCCTCATGAGGAGAGAATGCAGACTCCGATGAGGTCTTCCCTCAGTCTCCTCTTCTCCTTCAGGGTTTTCTTTTTGCCCCAAAGGGTTAGACTGCAACCTCCATACAGGCCTCTCATCCTACAAGAGAAAGGGACAGAGATAGAGCAATTAACAATAAGGGCAAACAAGCAGGCAGTAATAACCAACACTAGATCTGCCTAGGTCATAGGCACAACACCAAGATGGGTTGGCCTGTGGGCAACCTCAGTGGCAGTGGATTCTTTTCATTGCTTGGTACAGGATCATCACCCTTTGGAATCTGTTAACGCAGAACAGTCTGGTTTTGGGGCTCCCATATGTCCCCCGATGGTTATGGAGGGTAAGAAAACTGTCTGCGCCAGTCGTGTGCCCCAGCGGGGCCAGGAGACATCAGCATGGCTTTTATTCCTGTAGAGCTGCTTCAGAGCTGCCCCACAGCAGGGCAGGTTGGCTGGGCTGGGCTGGGCTGGGCTGGGGGAGGCCCCAGGGCCCGTGGCAGTGTGTGCAAGGGCCCTTTGTGACGGTGGGCACTGTGGGAAGGAACGTGGCCGTGGGTCACTTGGCCCTTGGTAACACATCACAATACAGCTGCTGGTGGCCACAGTGTCCAGAGGAGGCAATGGGACAGGGTGGTGCTGCAGGGAGGCCCTGTGTAACCACCTTGTTCCCTGTTGTCCCCAGGCTTTTACCCTTTTTTCCCATGTGCTCTTAGGGACAAATCTCAGTGGGACAAGGGAGAGACCTTCCAGCATGGTCAGGAGAAGATGAGGATGCAAACCCTGACATTACACTGACTACACGGCCAACACTGACATCACACCCACTCAGAGCATGGCAAACATGAAGGCTTCTGCTCCCGACCTGGATATCTTTGGAGAGAGACTTGTTTCCCACCCAAATGAAGTAAGCAGCCTGTGGCCAGGCCTGGATCCCCCCAGGAACTGCGTGGCTCCTCAAGCCAGGTCCGCTGGTCCGCCCTCAGCCTTTGAAGCCATTGGACCATGGCGGAAAGGGAAGCACTTCTCAGAGGAAGCTGGGGAAGTTGCTGTTCTGGCAGCTCTCCAGTTCTCCCTGTGCCTCCTCCAGGTGCCGGACCTTGTGAGGAACATGCACCAGAGGCTTGTATCTAATGCACCTCCAGATGAGAGGGTGTTAATGGACATCCTGAGGCTGACTGAGGCACACCCCACTGATGTTGCAGTGACCCTCCTGCGCTGTGCCCCATCATGTGACAGGTACAGGGCCCACCTGCCTTGTGGCCTCGGGGCTCACTGGCCCTTAGGGCCCATCACGCTATACAGCCAGTCCAGGGGAGTCTGACAGACAGGTGGAGAATTCCAGGACCCACCAGGCCCTCTGTTTCCCAGCCGTGGCATGTCAGCCACTCAGCCTGCTGCCATGCTCCCTCCCTGCCTCTCAGGGCACCAGGCCTGCACAGGGCATGGTGCTGTGACTGAGATCCTCCTGACACCCAGCTCTGGTCCCACAGAGCTGCTATAATCATGTGGAGGACCATAGCCTCATCAGGAATGGCAGTGGACAAGGTGCTGCCAACACTGCTCTTTGTGCTGGAGGACTGGCCACTGCACAGAGTGTCCACCTCTGATGGGGATAAAACAAGAGTCTTTGCTCTGGCTGTGAGTTTCTGCAAGTGGCCTTTGCTGGCCCCAAGGCCACCTCTCCACCAGCTCTCCATCCTCCTTCCCCCACTGCATCTCCCTGCCTCAGGTGCTGGGCTGAAACCCTGCCTAGAGGCAGCTGCAGGGGCACCAGGCCCGGTGCTCCCCCTGCGTCTCTCTGGGCCTCTCCCTGCCACGCTTGGGCCCTGCCACATGGACACCTCGGCACTGAGTGCTGTCTCCGGGGGCTTTGTCCTTTGCAGGCAACCAGGGTGGTTTGGGAGATTCTCCGCCTGCCCTGGTGTCCAGCACCATTTATGGAATATTCCCCCCGCATCCTTGTGGCTCTGCTCTTCCAAGTTTTTGTCAGCACATTAGATATGCCAGACGAGGTCAACATGTTCTGGAAGGAATGCCAGAAGCAACTCAGCCTTCCCATCAGCAGCAACAGGTGCTCCATCCCATTTCTCCCATGTCCCCCGGGCAGGAGCCAGCACTCCCAATGTGACCTGGGCTTTGCTCTGCACACAGGTTTGCAGTGCAGACTGTGAAGGCACTGTTCCGCCATCTGCGGTGTCTGGATTTACTGGTGGCAATGCAGCGCAAGCGTGGCTGGGACACGCTGCTCTGTGCTGACACCCAGCACTATGCCATGGGTCTGCTGGCCAGGTGAGACCCCCTTCTCCCCACTGCCCCCGGCATTTGTGCCCTGTGTTTGGGGTGCCCCACACAGTCCCCGTGGCCATAGGCCAGAGCACCTGTCACCTAGGGACAGCCAAGCAGATTGGAAAAGGCTGGGAGAGGAGGGTGCCCAAGAGCAGCCACATCTCAAAGGGCCCAGGTCTCCTTGCAGGGTGGTGGGAAAACACAAGAACTGTGTGAGTCAGTCCTGGGAGATGTTTGCTCCTGCTGGCTCAAGGTCTTGGTGCCTTTTTCTGCCTTCCAGGGAGATGCACCGTACCTCAAACCCCTTGTGTTCCTGCATTGCACTCCGCCTGCTGGGGCTGCTCAGCAGGCGGGAGCCACGCTGGGAGCTGCCCGCCCTGGCGTTCCTTGTGGAGGTGAGCCTGATGGCCAGCGCTCGCTGCCTGGCTGAGCTGCCTCCCAGCTCTCTGCCCTCTCGTAGCCGCAGCTGCCTGGGACGGTGCCCGCGCCCTGTGCTGCTGCCTGGGCCAGCCCTGTGCGCTTCTGGGCTCCTGCCGGCCGGGTCCCCTGTCACCGCCCTGTGCTTTTCAGGTCCTCGAGTGCCATGACATGAGGGAATGGAGTGACAGTGCCCTGGAGATCATATCAAGGCGCCTGCAGAGCAAATCCAGGGAAAAGCGTCGCTTGGCACTCAGAGGCCTTGTGGTTCTCAGCAAAGATCCCTCGCTGGTGAGAAGGGGGCAGTGGGTGAAGCCGTGCAGGCAGCGTGGGGCTGGGGAACGCAGTCGCTTGGGCTTGGCTGGGCTTTGGGTGCTGAGGCAGCTGCTCCCAGCTCTCCTGCCTCCTGGTTCAGCTGCCCGAGTGCTTCGGGAGAGGCCTTTGGCCCCTGGGCCCCGCAGCAGCAGAGTGGGGTTGCAGCGCCACAGTGGCATTGGTGGTGCAGTCACTCATAAATGACTTGGACACAGCACTTGAAGAAATACTAAATAAGTTTGCTGACGATACTACATTGGGAGAAGCTGTTGACTCCCTTGAGGGTAGAGGCCCTGTGGAGACAGATCTGTGGGCTGGACAACCACCAACCATATGAAGTTGAACAAGGACAGGTGCTAGATGCTGCACCTGGCATGGGCAGCCTGGCTGTGTGGCTAGAGCAGGGAATCAGAGACCGGAGAGCTGTGCTGTGGAAAGAGGCCTGTGGGGATCCTGTGACGGTGAGTAGGAGTCAGCAGTGCCCTGGCAGCCAGGAGGGATAGCTGGGATGCATCAGGCACAGCATCACCAGCTGGGCAACGGATGGGAATGTCCTGCTCTGCTCTGGCCTGGCGTGGCCTCTCCTCAAGTGCTCTGTGCAGTTTTGGACACCATAATGTAGAAAACCCATGAAACTATCAGAGATTGTCCAAAGGAGGATATGAAGATAGTGAAGGGTCTAGAGGGGAAGCCATAGGAGATGTGGCTGAGGGTACTTGACTTGTTCTGCCTGGAGGAGACTGAGGGGAGAACTCACTGCAATCTGCAGCTTCCTTGCAAGGGAAGTAGAAGGGCAGCACCAATCTCTGCTCTCTGGTGACCAGTGACAGCTCTTGAGAGAACAGCTGCAGCTGTGTCAGGAGAGGTTGAGGCTGGCTATTAGACAAAGGTTCTTCCCCCAGCGGGTCCTGGGGCACTGACCAGGCTCCCCAAGGAATGGTCACAGCCCCAAGGCTGCCAGAGCTCCGGGAGTGTTTGGACAGCGCTCTCGGGCACAAGGTGGGATTGTTGGGGTGTTTGTGCAGGGCCAGGGGTTGGATTGGATGATCCTTGTGGGTCCCTTCCAAGTCAGGATATACTATGATTCTATGGTTCATGGTTTCACAGTGCAGCATTGTGTCCCACACAGGCCGAAGGCATTCGGAGTCTGACACAGAGCCTCATGGGCCTACTGCAGGATGCAGATGGAGAGGTGGTTGCATTGATCCTCTCTGTATTCCTGAATGAGCTCCAGGACAGAGCCACCCTAATATCCAGTCCCACTGCCCTGCAGCTGGCTGAGATGCTACAGCCACTCATTGACAATGTAAGGCTCTGTGCCCCCAGCCATTTTCAGGTCTGCGCCCAGGTGGGCCCAGAGAAACCATTGCTGGTTCTTTTCCTTTCCAACAGGACAACAGCCATGTGCAGCTGCTCTCCATTTGCCTCTTCCGAGAGGTGATGGAGCTAGTAATGGACAAGGGAAAAAAGCCCCTGAAGAAACATGTGAGCAAGAGCCTTCTCCCATTCTTCTTCCACTGCCATGACCAGAACTGGCATGTGGCAGAGGTGAGGACTCCTGGGCTGCTGGTGTCGCCCTGGGAGGGGGCTGGGCTGCCTCCTGTGCTGGCGCCTCCCGGGCTGCAGCCTCCTCCTGGCCTTGGCCCAGGGAGGTGAGAGCTGTGCCCTGGGCTGTGGGGCCACCCCTGGCTCTCTGCTGCTCTCCAGGCCTCTCGGGAAACGCTGCTTTGTGCGGCCAAGTTCCTGAAGAGGAGGCGTCTGAAGCAGCTGATGAAGAAGGAGCAGGCATGGAGGTTTGGCGAGTGCCTGGTAAGGAGGGCCTGCAAGCCCCAGCCCCAGGCTGGAGAAGCCCCCTGAGCGCGGTGCTCAGTGAGCGGGGCTGGCAGCTGTGCCCCTGCCCGCTGCTNGCACCTGCGCCGGGCCCTGCCCTACTTGAAGAGCCCACAGGAGCCCCTGCGAGAGGCGGCCATCAGATTCATCGGTGAGCCACGAGCCCAGGGTCCCTCCCTGTCCTGCCACAGCAGGATCTGGGCCAGGGTCCGTGACAGGCTCTGTGTTCCCAGGGCTCGCAGGGCGGTACTTGAGGAGGCAGCAGGAAGAGACCCGGCTTATCTACACGGGTGAGGGCTGACAGCGGGGGCTGGTGGCGGGGGGGAGCTGCAAGCCCTGCCCCGGCTGCGGAGGGCTCTGCTCCCTGTGCGGACGAGGGGCGGCGTGGGCAGAGCACACAGAGATTTCAGGGCCATCTGGGGGATTCGTGGCCAGCGGCTTCGGGCTGATCCTCTTAGTCCCCGCTCCCTCCTGGCCATGGCAAGAGCGGGGTGAGATGGCCCTGGCAGGAGAGTTTCCTCAGGTCCCTGCAGACCTGGGCTGTGACCATGGCTCTGTTCCTCTCTGTTTCAGCTCTTCAGGACCTGACTGATGACATCAGCCCTGCCATCTCGAGCTTGGCACTTCAAACCCTGCAACTCTTAAGAGCTGCACAGAGAGCTCCATATTCTCCAGGTTTCAGAAGGTGCAAGACCACTTCCAGAAGGGTAGGGGGTAGGAAGCCTCCTCTGTGGGGCAGCTCGTGGAAGTCTATGAACAACTAATCCCAAGAGCTCCATCTACTCAGGCCACCCGAGCCTGCAGGGAAGACCTCCTCTCAGCATGGAAATATGAAATCGCTGTTGTCATGCACAGAGGTCCAGGATCTTTTTTTTGCTGCCCAGGGTCGGCAGGGTGTAGGGGAAGAGGGGGAAAAGGGTGCTTGTGCTCAGCAAGCTGCCCAGGCGTGCAGTGATGCAGGGAAAATGGCCAGGAGCCCCTTGGCCTGGGGTGCTTCTGCTGAAGCCTTTGTGCTGCAGACAGAGCGGGTGGGCAGGGGCCGGAGCTGCGGGGGTCCCTGCGAGACCTGGGCTGCCTGCAGATGGCCACAAGGCCTGTCCCAGGCGGGAAGCGCCATCCGTGTCCTCCTGCCCGTGGGCTGCTGGCTGTAATTGCCAAGGGCTCCGAGGTGCCTCTGCATTGATGGGGCTCCTCTGGAGCTCCTGTGGGGCTGGGCCGCTGCTGCTGGGCAGCTTGGCTGGGGAGACCTTGAGGAGACGGGGCCACAAAGGGATGAGGTGCTGTGGAAGCCCTGATGGGATGAGGCAGTGGGAAGGAACAAGGGAGATGTGTGAGGGAAGCTCTGAGGAATTGGGTGTCGGAGGCCACAAGCAGCCCCTAGGCAGCCACCGTGTTCCTGACACTCGGCTGCTCAGGCACTTCCCCAAAGCGTCTCCCAGGCCTGCAGAAGCCCTCGAGGCCAAGGCACCGCCCCACCAGGAGCAGTGGGGACACCCCCGAGGCACCCAGGCTGGGCTGGCTGGGGACAGGGAGGGCAGGGGGTGCTTCCAGGGCACGGCCACTGGGTGCTGCCAGTAAGGGGCAGTGGGCAGAGGCAGGGCTGGCGGCCAGCCCGGGCCCTCGTGGCTGCCCAGGCCACGACGCTGTGACCGAGGCTGCCCTGACACAGAGCCCTGGGCCCGCAGAGCTGCTGCCACCATGGGAAGGGCGGCCATGTCTCCTGGAGCAGGGCTGCCGAGTCGCTGCTGCCCAGGTGGCTCTGGACGCCACAGAAACGGCCCCAGAGCGCGCACAGGAACAGCAGCAGCCCCAACGCCGGCACCTGCTCAGCGAGGCGTCCGCACCAGCGGGATGCCAACTGGGGGGAGACTGTGGGCACAAGTGCCCGTACTTTGGTGAAAGGCTTCAGCAGAGTTGGCCACAATGGCTTTCTTTTGACTTGCCAGCCTGAACTGAGCAGGCAGAAGAGCTGAGTTTTCACTTTTTGAGCCATTACTGAAGTTCATTTCCAGCTGTCTTAGACACTTTTGAGAACAGACCCTTCTGCCAGACATGATGCAGTCAGTAAATTGCAGGCGTATCTCAGCTGTAGCTGGAGGGGACAGGCTGGGGGAGATGGAAGCAGACATTTTACTTATACTTGGTTTTGTGAGACAGTGCTTAGAGTGCTCTGCTGTCACATCAAATCAGAGGGAGATGCCATGAATGGTTCACGTCATTCCCTTCTTTCTAAGAGGGCCATGTTCTGTCTCTTCTTATAGTCACTTTTTAAGGTTCTCCTCAGCTACAGATGTAAGGAAGACATGGAAGCTTGGGAAAGGCCACCTAGTCTTTACAAGGCCACCTTGTCTGCCTTCAAGAGAAGGGAGAAGGGCTTTGTGCAACTTGGAGTTCTCCTTCACCTCTCTGTCCTGACGTAGCCAGGCTCTTCCTTTTTTCAGTAATTAATAGCAACAGTCATATGGGCAATGCAAGAATAACTGAGGAAACCCACATGAGCACATAGGACCACACACAAACAGTAGCTCCAGGGAGCATCTTTTACTGCCCAATGTGACTTGCCAGGTGAGTGTAGCATTTTCCACTACAGTGCCAGCTTTCCAAAGCAACTGGTGGCTCTGGGTGGCTTTGCTCTTGGCTGCCCAATTTGGAAAGATTTTCAAGGGTGTATTTTTGGAAAAGCAGAAGCAACTTCTCCCGTGAAGTGACAGGTTGAACATCCAAACTCGCCAGTTCCTCCTTGTTCCCTGTGGAACAGATCAGTTCATATCTCACCTCACAATCCTCCCTCCTCACCCAAAACATCCAGTCAGGGAGCTGGTAATCCCAAAACTGCTGTCAAGGAGTCTCTCCTCATCCCTCTCAGGGCACTGAGGGCACTAATAAACTTTGGTGGCCCTGACCAGCCCCTCCACTGGGATCTCTACTCAGCCCCAGCTACTGAAGCTCAGCCCTGGATCTCCAGTGACTGAGCCATGTGGTGGGAATGCCAAACTCTAGCTCAGCCAAGGGAGTGTGGCTGGGGGTGAGTTATCTAAATACCTGCTGAGCTCTCCTTCACCCTCTGTTCTTCCTCTGGTGTTGCTGTGGGAAGCATCAGAAGAGCCTTTGTAGAGGCTCTTCCAGAGCAACATCAGGGAGAATTTGGCTATTCCCAAGCAGAGGGGTAGGTGCTATCACATCAATTAACAACCCTCCTCAGTGAAGGTGATGCCTTCAGTGAGATTTTCAGGCCAAGCCACATGTGTGGCATTTAACCCTGGAGATCTGACTGCATTTCCAGGGAAATGACAGGTCTTGGGGCTGAGGGAACTTTGCCTCAGGGCAAAAGCTCATGGGGGAAAAAACAATCAGTATCAAATGCTTGTGCCACTCTCTTAGACTCCTGCACATTTATTGGAGTATGAGAGATTATGTGGGTACACCATGGACACTCCATGAAGTTCTAACTGCTAAGGTGGAATGATACATTCCTGGGGATTTCAAACACATCTAGTACAACATGAACTCTAGGAAACAGCACAAGGGGTCACAGGAAGAGCTTTGGGAGCTTGCACAAGTTGGGAGAAAAAAACCACTTCTGCAGAAACAAAGGATTAAAAACCCATAAAGAACTTCAGCTGCAGCTTGTGAAAATACCACATTTAGAACACAGGACCTAGAAGTGATCATAAATAAATACTTAATTCTTCATAGAAACCCAAACCAGCTTCCTTTGCAATACAAAGCACATTTTAAATGGCTATTCTGATGAAAATGCCAGCATTTTTCCTGGAAATTACAAACATTGAATTGAACATTCATTGCATTTGAAACCCAGTTTCCTCTCTGCTTTAGTTTTTAAAGGAAAATGTTGGCTAGCCCTGACAGCCCTGTGTATAATATACACATCTTCCATACACAAAGAGCTAAGTGTTGGCTGCAAATCAGAATTTTCCTTGCTAAAGGGACCTCAGAATCATGGAATGGTTAGGGTTGGAACAGACCTTAGAGATCATCTGAGATAAGGCAAAGACATAGACAGAATGTACCTGCCAGCCCTAGAAATGCCTTTTTTTTTTTTGGTTCAAACAAACCAAAACTCTCATTCCCATGAAATCCAAGCAGTCTCCCAAGTGACAGAGGGCAGGTTTGGGTCAGGTATTAGGAAGAGATTCTTTGCTGCGAGGATGGCGAGGCACATCCATCTCCCCCACGCATCTCGCAGGGAAATGTCTGGCATCGCTGCCATCAACATCACCCTGTGTCAGGACAGAGAGCAACAAAACCCAAACGAGCAGAACAACCAGCCTGCTGACAAGGTTACCCACAAACCCCAGAGCCTGGAATAGCCTCTGGCAGCGGCTTGCCCAGGGTTTACTGCAGACAGGGAGACTTGCCCGTGTCACAGCTCGTTAGCCAGGTGGCTCCCAGAGGGAAGGCTGCTCCAAGCTGCTGTGCTTCTCTGTGATTCCAGCTGAAGACTGTGGGTCTCTGCTTCCAGCCACACAGGAGCCAGGATGGAGGGGAAGCTTGTGGGACAGTTACTGGGGCTGGGCATACTCAGCCACTCAGGAGACAGCAGGAATTTTAGGGACTGAAATCTCAGCGTGGCCAAAGAAAACACAGAACAAAGCATAATATGATGGTTATGTTTTCATGAATGGAAAGATCTACACCGAGACCTGTGCTCATAGGGAGTGGGAAGAGCTGTCCTTTTACAAAAAATCCCACTCTCTTGCCCAGGATGATGAGCAGTTTCTTGCTAGAGGCTGGTGCCACAGGGGGAAACTGAGAGCTCTTTGTGTTGAATGAAATCCTAAGTTCCCTCTGGACAGGTCCTTAAAGATAAGGAGCAGCAGAATGGCTATGCTTGTTACAGGGACAAGTGACACAGGATGGCAGCAGAATCACAGAATCAAGGAATCACTAAGGTTGGAAAAGCCCTCTAAGATCCTTGAGCACAACCATTCCCCCAGCACTGCCAAGCCCACCACTAAACCGTGTCCACAAAGAACCCCATGGCCATTCTAGGTTGCCCACCATCCACTGGATAGGGAAATGATTTTCTCTTCTCATATTCCAACTAACTTATGAGCACTCAGCAGGATTCATGTTTTTGCAAAATTAAGAAAGATGCTTTTGATCATTAAGAATATGCTTTGAGATTATGACATTTGAAGCTCAGAAGGACATATGTGATCCTCACTCATGCACATCCCATGGGGCACAAAAACATGCATATCCAAGGAGTTTTAAGACTTTCATCTTGCTTTTTTTCCCCAGCCACTTTCAGATAGGCTCTGTAGTTGTGAGCACTTTGCCTTCTACCTAAGCAAAGTCACTTCCCTTCAAAAAGAAGAGAAATTCAATTCCAAAGCAGTCAGCCCTTCCCTTCAACCCAAAAAGCCACAAATGGACTTTGTATCATTCCTTTTTCTGTCTCAAAAAATGCTCAGGGTTTGGTTTCCCAGTATTTCCATGCACACAAGCAAGCTGTTAGCACCTGGAGAGCTGATCCTGGAGTGACACAGCTGAGTCCCAACACACCGGGAAACGTCCCCAGCCCTGAAGATCAGGATAACAAGGAGGAAGAGCAGAGCCAAGGGGATACCAACTGACTCTAAGAGTGCCCAGAATGCACCACACTGAGCCTCTTCCTCAGAGCAGGCAAATCTCTTCCTCCAGGGATGCCACAGGCATTCGGGCTCCCCAGCTCCATCTCAGCAGAGAGAACAGGCTTCCCTGGAAGCCAGACACGATGTAGCCACCTCGTCTGTGTTCTGCGCTTTTGCAAATTGACTTGCTCTCTGCCCTCTGCTCTGCTTAATTGATCCTCTGCCCATCTCCAGCAAACAAATTGTTCCCCTGTCTCATTCATAATGTGCTCCAAATAAAGTGTGCTTCTGCCTGAGTGAATGCCCTTCGGGGGTACTTTAAATTGTCACAGTGCATAAGGCTTTCCCTGAAATCTGCATTTTTACAGTGCTCACTCTCCACAAGGGCCCCTGGAGCAACATTTAATCTATTTCAAGGCATGTAGAGACTTTCTAAAACAACCTGGCTAGGAAAGCAAAGCTTGCTTTAAACCAGGGCCTTTCCATCCTCCCTTTTCCCCCAAACCAGCTGGGTTTTCCTTTTCCATCCTAGAAACAAAGAAGCAAACCAAACTCCAAAGTGTGTCTGTTGATCCAGCTCTGAGAACCCACCAAAGCAAAGCACTGTCCAGTAGAAACTGGGCAAGGGCTCAAATCCTTGTGGGTATGAGGACCAGCAGCTGATTGAACCCAGCCTTGCTGCTCAAGGAGCATTGCTGGGTTTATCAGGGAGGTTGAAGCCACTCAGAGCAAGTAGAGTATGATCCTTGTAACTTACTACAGACCCAATGATGCTACAGAAATATTGCTGGAGGAGCAGCCAGCCCTGCTGATGAACAGGGAGGAGATCAGGTTTGTTTCCTTGCTGCCTCCTCATGTATTTCCAGGACACAAACCCAAACCAAGAATCTCCCAGGAGAGAGAGCTCCCATGTTTTTATGGGATGGTTTTAGGGAGCAAGGAACTTCTTAGCAGAGGGAGGCATGGATCCAAATGCTCCAGTTTTGTCTTTAAATCTACGTATTATGGAGGGGGGAAAAACCCAAACTAAACAACCAACCCCAAGGTTTAGAGCCCCTTCCCAGGAGCCCCAAAATGGGCAGCAAGGCACAAAAAGGGAGCAGTGTAAAGGTCTTTCCCTTCGATCGATGCTGGCAGGTTCTCACCACGCAGTCCCGCCTCACTCAGAGACAGCAAGAGCAGATTTGGAACCTGGGCTTGGCAGGATATTGCAAAAGCTGGGATCAGAGCTGCATCCCAGCTGGAGACTAAAATAACTATGAGATTACCTCCACAGGAGCACAGCCAGCATGGATAATGCTTGGCCTATTCCTCTCCCAGCTTGCCACAGCCTTGCCTGGCCTCCCTTCCATGTTTCTTCAAAGCCTCCTTCGCTGCAGGAACTTCAGTCCTGCTGAGGGGAAGGAGAAGGCTGAGCTTTCCCTGTCTCACAGGGGCTGCTCTGCAGGCAGCCCTCAAGGGCCCCTCTCCACGCTGGGCTGCCCAGCTCAATCCACCTTTGAGCTCCTCCACTTTGCGTGCAGAACTCCCATTGCTTGTTTGTCTGATCCTTCCCTGCCAGGCTCTCCTCTCTGCAGAGTAATCCCAGCTACTGACAGTGCAGAGGGCCAAGGTGCAAATGGGTTTTCTTCTCCCTCAAGAGCTCCCTTCCCCTTGTGTGGCCAGGCCACCATCAGCCTGGGCTGGGATTTTTGACACGAAAGATATTTCAAACTCAAGCCAAGGGGGTTTCTGGCATGAAACATCCTGTAAGGAGGCAGCAAGCTCAGAGGTGCAAACTGTTCTTGGGCAAGCTTGAAAAAGACATTTCCTCCTCTGGAGAGCCAAACCCACCAAAAACGGCTGCAGCAGCTGGGGCTGGAACCCAGCACCAGTGCAGAGCACTGTGCAAGGTAGATGTGACACTTGGTCCACCTGTTTGGCTTGGAACTCTTCCTAGATGCATTTGAGAGTTTAGTAACCACTGGAGGATTTAGCAGCCACAGCTGGCCAGGAAAAGGGGAATTAAAGATTGGGAAGGATGGCGAAATTTAAAGCAGAGATGGGACACCATGACACCAAACAGCCCTGGAACACTCCTCTGCTCAGTGGAAAGACATCTGGGAGACATCAGCAGTGCAGTAACAATGGTACATCTGTTAGCAAGGGCAGGAGTCCTCACAGCTGCAGAGCAACAGCCCCCATGTCAGGAGAAGGGGCAGGGACATGTCAGCAGAAGGTAAGGAATATAAAATATAAACCTTTCTAAACCTATCAAGGAAAGTGAAGCAAGTTTCAGTGTAAAACAATTAAATGGGAGCTAAAAGCATTTTTCTAAAGCCTTCCAGTGCCTAAAAGGGCTCCAAGAGAGCTGGAGAGGAACTTTGGGCAAGAGCCTAGAGTTACAGGACAAGGGGAAATGGCTTCCCACTGCCAGAGGGCAGGGTTAGATGGGATATTGGGAAGAAATCCTCCCTGTGAGGGTGGGGAGGCCCTGGCACAGGGTGCCCAGAGAAGCTGTGGCTGCCCCTGGATCCCTCGATGCATCCAAGACCAGGTTAGATGGGGCTTGGAGCAACCTGGGATAGTGGAAGGTGTCCCTGACCATGGCAGGGTGCGGGGAACAGGATGAGCCTTAAGGTTCCAATCCAAGCCATTCTGTGATTATGAGATTTCACATTAGATTTGAGATTACTTTTTGAGGCACGCACATTTATCAAACAATACAGAAAGTTTTGGCCCACTCATATCAAACTCTCCTAGGTCCAGAAAATAACAATGATAACAATATCTGGTGGTGATGATGATGATGATGATAACACTACCAACAGCAATGCCATTATTCCAAAGTACCTGCTAGCCATGTGCTGGTCCTTCACCCCAGGACGATGGTTGATGTGCTTCATCATTCTTTAGATCTTTCCAGCCAGGCTTGGAAAATCTTTGGACTGATCAAAAAGATACACAAATATTTTTTTTTGGGGCAGATGACCGCTATCTAAAGTCCATTGTACTTGAAAACCATTGGCACAGAAAGTTGTATAGATGGCTGGCCACTCAACTCTGCAGTGGGAGTTCCAATAGTGATGTTTGAAGTGCCCCCCATTAAGAGACCTTATGATTTGTCCAAATTGGTTTTTAAAAATTATTTAAACCAAGGTGAAACGTGTCTCAGCTGTTCTTCAGGAACACACTGGTTAACTCTGTACCTGCTGTCCCAGGTATCCCCAGCCAGGCTGCATCACCTGTCCATGGCTCTTCTGTGGCCCAGAGCACGAGCTCAGCACAGCTCTGGCACTGAGGAGCAGCCAGCAAACGGGACACGGGCTGGGTGTGAACAAACACCACCTCCCCACGTGCTCCTTCATCTCTGCTTAAAGCAGGAGCCATCACAACGTGTTCTGCTCTACTGCCCCCATCTATAATGGAAGGTGCACGGAGGTGGTGTGGGCAAACACCAGGCTGAGCTTCTAGAGAAATATTTACCTTGTTTTCTCTGCTGCCGTGGGGCCCAGGGAGACATCCTGGCCTCTGTGGTGCCAGCTGGGGACTGGTGCTTTCAGCCTCACGGATGCAGCCAGTATCAGATGTCACCTCTCCTAGCTGCCTCAAGACAGGAGCCCCTTTTGCTGCAGGCTGTGTCTCATAGGCTTTTGTCCTGGCTGGCATTTGGGAACACAGCAGGCAGAAAGGCAAAGGAAAAAGAGACAAACGATAAATGCCCTCAGCTCTCCTCCTCCTGACCCTCCATATGTGCATCTTACCCTGCTGAAAGGAGCACCACAGCTCTTCCTGCCCTTTCCTGCATGGAGCCAAGCCTACAGCTACAGAAACATCCCACCACAAGGCCCACGGGAAGACAGGCAGCAGCTGCCATGAGGATGGGCATGAATTATGGATGTGCTGGCTTACTTTGGAAGCAGAGAGCACCTCCCTCCACAGAAACGATGGCTTGTGCTCCACAGGCCTCACAGACACAGTGCTGAACAAATCCATGCTGTACTCACTAAAACACAGAGCCCTGGTGACACAGCCAGCAGAGCTGCAGTTCCTGAGGTCACCTAGGCTGCAGGGAAGCTCGTGGTGCTGTGGAGATGCATGGCAAGGAAAGAGGAGAAGCCCGTCAGGGCAGCTGGTCATGGAATGGTTGCCTGCACATCCAGGACCTGGCTAAAGGAGGAAGTTTGGTTGTGGTCAGTTGTGCTCAGCATCTCAGTTGGGAGTTACCAAGCTGCAGCCCCAGGGATGCTCTTGTACCATCCCTCCATGCCCCTCAGCACAGGTGGTGCTGCCCACAGGCAACTCCTCAAAGGAACAGGAAGGAAAAAGCCGAGTAGGGCACAGAAATCATAAAAGATCAAACCCTCCCAGCATATCTCCGTCAAAAATTCAGAAACATTACAAAACTGTCTTGTTTTGCTAAGGAAAAACAGGTGCCAGGTAGGGGTGGGAATGTTGGAAAATTCAGCATTCAGAGCAAACAGACTTGTTTTTTTTCTAATTTCCAGGTTGGAAAACAACAGTGCAGGGGAAAAGAATCAGCTCATTTGTCTTAAAAGATGGTTTTCTATTACATACTAGAAACTACATATAGACAGTTTATAAATACACATATATTTCAATGTATCTACATGCAACTTTATATACATACATATTATATATTACTAGACTATATAAATATTGTACTTTTTTTATACACTTAACCTTCTCTGTCAGATTTCCCAATTATTTCAAACATCCATGGCAGGAGCTAGCAGGTGGACTATGTGCATCCCAAAGGCTCCAAGTGCTCTTTAGAATCCCTTCCAACCCAACCCAACCCATTGTGTCCCACGTCACCACTGACAAGGCCTGGGCTCCAATGCTGCAGCCACCAAACCCTGACATGCTCCGGCTTGGGAAGAGACACAACCAGCAAGGGAAACATCAGGGAGGAGCTCCAAAACCATTTATTGAAACAAAACCAATAGGAATTCACATGAATCCAAAGCTGGGCAAGCAGGAGGAGGGATGAGCTTTGTCAGGTTTCTTAAAGGGTCACTGTGTTTCTGATGTTTTAAACAACCTCTTCATCCATTCCACAGGATGCTGCTTTGGGATGGTAAGAGATTGTTTTTCCTTCCACTGGAGTGGCATAAAAACAAATCTATCAATTCATATTATAAACACACATAGGAGCGGTGGGTTTTTTTCTTCTGTGGGAAAATATCATTCTCTCAGTACTTAGAATTAAGTAGCATTATACTTATTTTCTTTATCTTACTGAAATGTCTGGTTTTTAACTGAAAACTTTGAGACTTGAAGTCTGAGGGTACCTGAGAGGCCAGCACGCAGAGAAAACCACTTCAACAGCCAATCTCTGCATGTCTTGTACAGTACAGCAAAGCCCAGGGTGTTTGCTACAGGAGCTCTAACCTGGATCCCAAACACTGGGAACACCTGGGACACGGGGAAAGCTGGGGTGGGGAAGGACCAGAGCAACACAAGAACACCACACAGGGCTCATTTTCCTTATAAAACAGGCAGTATCTGTACAACATGGTCACAGCCACAAGGCCTGGCAGGGATGGCAGGAAATTTAATACCAGAAGTGAAAACACTTTCTGTCTCTTTCTTTAGGACACGCTTTCGTGACGCTGGTATCCATGCTGGCTGATGCATGTAAATACAAAGCTTTGGTTGCACTCATGGGCTGACCTGCAACTACAGCTCAGCCTGCTCCAGTGCCCTGGGAAATCTGTCCTCCAGCCCTGCTGCCTGCTGCCATTCCTCCCCATGCCAGGGACACCAACACAGGAACAGCAAAGGGAGCAGGATAGTAGGAAGTTGAGAAAAAAACCCCAGGTGAGACAAAGCAACCAACATCACTGGCAGGATGTGCACAGCAGTAGGGAAGGTTTGTTATTTGCAGCTTGAAGGTAGCTCCTTCCCCAGGGAAAAGTCCTGCTTTGTCCATTCCTGTCTCTCCTAGAGACAGAAGTCCCCACTGGAGGCATGAGGGGAATCTGGCAGCACTTTTGCCTGGGGCTGAGGCAGGCAGGGCAGTGCCAGGCTTCCCCCCAGCACTGGGTGGTCTTGGGGCAGTCCCATGGGAGAGCTGGACAAACCACAGCCGCTGCAGGGCTAGGAGAGAGAGAGAACAGTGGTGAGGAGCTTTGCAGGGGGTTATTAGCACCAGCTGGACAGATCCCCAGCACAGAAAACACTGAGCCCCAGAGTGGAGCAAAACCCTTACCCTGTGCCTGCCCTCCTGGCTCCGTGCAGAGGCACATGTCCCGTAGGAATTCAGTATCTCCAGAGGGCTGCTGATGCTCCCAAAATGCCCTGCAGCTGAGCTGGGGGAAGAGTGCTGGGGCACGGAAAGAACAGGGCTCAGCTGCTTTTCAGGAATAAGCTGGTAGGAAGGGGGAAAAAACCTGGGGTGTGGAGCCATCTCTTCCCAAGAGTCCCCGGTGCTGGCAGCATCCATGGTGCATAATCCATTCAGGTTAAAATGCTGTGGGGGCACACCAGGCCTGGGGCCCAAAGAGCCCTGGGGCTGGGAGATCACGTCTTGGCTGAGGCCATAAATGCCAGGCTGAGCTGGAGACTGCAGGAGTGGGCAAACATAGTCCTGCCGTGGGCTGGGCTGTGGAGAGGAGATGGGGCTGTGGCCACATACCCCGTTGATCAGCAAGTGGTGTTTCAGCAGGCTGGGTGGTGCCACACGGTCCTGGCACTGGCTGGGAAGGGAGAAGGACTGGTGGGCATCCTCTTGGAGGGGCTGTACAGCTGAAAAGTCTCCCTGCAGTTGCTGGGCCTCAGATGGCTCCTGCAGGAAGGGGGCTCCCAGGGCTGAGCTGGGGGCCCTGTGCCATGGGGTGCCCTGCACTGGCTGGAGGAAGCGGAGCACAGTCTCCTCCCCAGCTGGTCTCCACTGGGAGCCACTGGACAGCTCTTCCTGCTCAGCCAGCTCTGGGAGCAGCCCTGGCACAGCACCAAGGGGTTGCTTCCACAGGGGGATGGGGGGCTGGGCCAGGGCAGCGCTGGGCTGCCCTGCACACTGTGCCAGGTGGCACCTCGAGTCCTTGTTCTCCGTGTGGCATGGAGCAGTGTCTCCCTGTGGGCTTGGGGGCGGGCCCAGCAGGGGACAGACCTGCTGCCCTCCCGCATGTCCATCCACTGAAGGGCTGGGTACACAGGAGAGAATCTGGTCACTGGCCAGGCTGTTGTTCAGGGATGGGGACTGGTCTGGGTCCGTACTGACCATCACCATTTTCTCATCCAGCAGCAGGAGTTCCAAGTCCTCAGCATTCAAGCCCAGGCCCTCCAAAGCACTGAAGAGCTCATGTGAGCAGCTCTCGTCACTCTTTAATGAGAGCAAGTCCATGGTGGCCAAGAGAGGGTCCTCCTGCTGCACATCCACCAGCTTCTCTTGGAGGCTGTTGCCCCTTGAAGAAGCTGGAGCTGTGCCCATACTCCAGGAATCCCCTCCTGCACCTGGCAAGGACACACCCTCAAGCTGGAGAGTGCTGCTGAAGGAAGGGTTCAGAGTGGGAGCTGGGTGGGAGGCGTACACTGCCTTGTCCTGTTGCATCACAGCGCCTAGCAGAGACCTGGGGTCAATGCCGTTCTCCTGCGAGCGCCCTACCTGGCTGCAGGAGGGCTTCTTGGACCTGCTGGGTTTCCCTTTGCTCTGGAAAAGGTCAGGGAAGCCTGGGAGAGGGTGAGCGCTTTGGTACAGAAGCGCCTCTCCTGTAGCAAAGGTAAAGGGAAGATGCATGGACCGCTTCCGAAGGTGCTCTCCTCCTTCTTCATCTCTGCAGGGCAGAAGAGGACACTGTGGCTGACGTGCACAAACCCACCCCACAAGTGCTTCTGCAATGAGCAATTGTGATCCCTGCAAGCCAAAGCCCCTTTGCTACAGCCAGCATTCATTCACACAAATATACACACACATACACAGAAACCAAACACCTGCAGCATAACTGAGCATCATCCCTATTGAGGGGTGGCCTTGCAGAAGGTGATGCGGCTGAACAGCAGCAAGCACAGAATCCGGCAGCTGCTCCTTTAAAAGGCACAAGCAGCAATGACAAATCTAACGTCCTGCCCTGCTCAGGACAGCCCAGAGCCATGGAAAAAGCCAGGCTGTCCCCACGGCAGCCCCGGCACGTACACAAGGGGTCTCTGTGTGACCACGATGTACTCAGGTTTGCCGTTCTTGTAGACGAGCCGCGCGTTGGCCTGCACCCACTTCCAGCAGTTGTCCTTGGTCAGCAGCCGGAACACTGTCAGGCCGCTCTCCCCTGTCTTCATCACTGCCGGGAAGAAGAACCAGTGCTGTCACCATGGCACACTGCCCTTTCCAACTGGAAACAGCGGCAGCATGGCTGGCAGGCACAGGGGAAACCATGCATTTGAACATCCCTCATTACACTCCACCCCAAGCTCCCTGCAGTGATGGGAGCAGCACAGAAAAGCATCCTGTGGGTAAAGAGCCACTTGGGCTTGACAGAGCAGCCGACAGAGCTGCCCCAGCCCACTCATCAGCACAAGTGGCCAGGGAGGGGACTTACTCCTGACGTGGTTCTCAGCACAGTACAGCATGTCAGCAGCATGGACAAACTGGTACCCGGTGCCACGCATCCGCAGCTCCGCCTCGGTGTAGCCTAGGACAATCTTCCCCCTGTGAGACACAGAGCACACTGAGCTCAGAGGCAAGGCTGGGGTGGGATGTCAGGAATGGAGCACTGAAAGCTCTGCGGCTTACTTGGCATCACATGCCAAGGGGGTGAAGTCCAGCTTGTGCTTGGTCCTGAAGATCATGTTCTTGGTTCGGATCTGCAGGATGGACGGGGGCTGCAGGGGCGTGGAGATGGCAAACAGAGCCAGCTGGGGAGGCAGGACTGAGCCATCTTCAGACCTTTTGTTCTGCCCATGAAGGAATTTCAGCCGGCCTTGAAGATTCAAAGCCTGGGAAGAGAAGCTCAGTGTCATGCAGAAAAGTGAGAAGGAAGAGAGCTGCATGGAAAGAAAGACATCTGTCTACAGAGCTGGTGTGAATAGAATCATCGAATCACAGCATGGTTTGAGTTTGGAATGACCTTAAGGATCATCTCATTCCAATCCCCCTGCCATGGGCCACAACAACTTCCACCATCCCAGGTTTCTTTAAGCCCCATCCAACCTGGCCTTGGACACTTCAGGGATGGGGCAGCCACAGCTTTTCCAGGCACCCTGTGCTCTCCAGTGCAGAGAGGAGGAGGGATGACCACTACCTACTTGATCCTAAGACATGCTTTTAACAGAAAAAACAGGCAAAACACAGGGGAGAAAAGCACCTTTATTCAAGGTTCAACATTTCTGAGAAGAGAGGAACAAAACTCACAGGGAAAGGCTGTAGGCACAGGCCAAACCTATGAAAAACAGGCAATGTCTCTTGCTGAGACAGGCAAGTGCTGCACATGGCAGAAAGGAGCACAGGATCTTTCCAGGGGGTGGTTTTCAGTGGGGTATGAACCTCTGTGGTGAGCCTGCCCCTTTCTGCTGTGGAGAGTCTGTACTCACCAGGAAGCCAGAGGAACTATCCAGGAGGCAGCGAAAGCGGCACACAAAGCTCCTCTCCAGGAAGGAGGAGTTTTCTGGGGGCAGCTGATCCGGCTTGTAGATGACAGCAGAGGAGCCGAGACTCTTCCCTGCTGTGGAAGAGAGGGACTGAGAGAGAATCAAGTAAGGATTCACCCCAGTGAGGGTTGGAAGTCCCCAGCACCGGGCACTGCAGCAGTTTGCAGAGCACAGCAACAGAAACTGGGGGGAAGTGCCACAACATTCGGATGAAGCTGTGGCCTGAGCCACATGGGTGCAGGTGATGACAGCGAGCTGAGCTCCCAGCATCCCTGGGGAGCCACACACCTCGTGCCACCCCGCATGGCAGCCTGCCTTTACCTGCTGGAGAAGGCTCACCCTCGGGAGTGCGTGGTGGGTCCAGGGCCCAGTGGAGGTTGCGCCTGAACTCGGGCTGGTCCTCGGTGTGGATCAGCTCAAAGACACTCTGGTGCATGACATCTGTCTAGAGGGGACACGCCACCTGTAAGCTCTGCAGCCTGTCCCCAGTGCCGGTTTTCATGTCCCGCATGGGAACAGCCCATTGTGGCCCCAGTTGGTTTTATCTTACCCAGTCTCCCTGGTGCTCAAATGGGTCCCTGGCTAAGTGAGGTTGGAAACTTTCACCCAGAACTGATGTTGGTGGGAACAGACAGCACATCTGGCTTTAAGGACCCCTTGCCCATCTTAGGCCTGACTTCCTCCCCCAAGAAGCCTAAAGAGCCAATACAGCTTCCCTCTGACATCCCCATAACTCAAAATCATAGTGCTGACTTAGGAAATGAGATGAAAACATGGATTTGGGAACAAAACAGCAGCAAGGCCACTGCATCCCTAAACTACTCCCAAGAGAACAATGCCCTGGGTCTTGCTCCCTGTGCCCAGGTGGATAGGTGTCATCTACCCCAGGTGCTGGGGATAGCTGTGGTTCGATGTGTGGGTGCACACATCAAACCACAGTAGCTGAAGGACTGCAGGTTAAGTCCCACTTCTGTGTAAATCTGATCTAGTGCCCTCCAGATTACCTGGGTGCTCAAAGTGCTGGGACCTTGTGGGATTTACCAGTATTTGAGTAGGTGCCCCAGGCAAACTGGGCAAGGAACCCCATGAAGGCCCATCAACATGGCTGCTGGAAAGTATCTATTGGCTGATGAAGTCCCTTGTCACCTACCAGTGACCATATCTGGCAACACAGGGTCCAAATTCCCAAGACCAAGGAAAAGCCGCAAACAACTCCCTGAAACCCTGTGATCCCTGTAGAGCCTCCTCCCTGCAGGGAACTTGGGGCTATTCTCCACCACCAAGGAAAAATTGACTCTCCACAGAAAGTCAGAGTCCCACCAACCTGATGAAATCCCAGATAGTCCTGGATCGTATGTGAGGAGTAAAATATCAGCCCTTCTGATGTCACCACCAGCACAAAGCCATTGAGCGCCTGTGGGAGAGAGGAGATCATGGGGAACAGGCCACGACCACTTCACTTTTCCAGCAGGACTCTGGGCACACAAAGCCTGGCTAGCAGGCAGCTGAGCCACCACAGATGGCATCTCTGAGGTCACACAGCTCTTCCACACAGCTGCCTGAGAATATCCTAATCCAGACTGATGGAAAACTGTGCTTCCATCCTGGGACCATTCACTCAGACTTAGCTTTGGACATTTATCCTCATCCTGTGCAACGAACAGATAAAAACCTCTGAACTGCTTGCAGTATGAAAGTGGACACCATCAGGAACAGGTCCATTCTGGTGGAAATGAGCCTTTCCAACAGCCTTGAGGGCCTTGGCAGCTGTGTGTGGCCATCTCAGGTTCCAGAGTGGCCTAGAGAAGGACCATGGTGTGCCTGGACTGTCCACTGGCAAGGAGCAAGGACAGTGGAAGTGTTGTCTTCACTGCCCACCTCAAGCTGGCCAGTGCTGAAAGGCCTTAACTAGAGGAAATGGAAAAGCCAAAAGATAAAGCATAAGGGTTTGGATTTGAAATTGCAGCAAAAACAAACAAACAATCTGATTTCTGAAAAGCCAGTTTCTTCCAAAGCTGCAGGGAATTCAGGCTGAGTCTGGTGCCTGAACTTGGGGGAAAAATACAAAATCCTTGGGTGACCCCAGAGGACCTTTTCCTTTCAGCCAATACATCTCAGAATCATTTAGGTTGGAGAATCCCTCTAAGATCACCACCTCCAAGATCATTTCCTCTGGAACACTACCTGGTTGATGCAGACCTCACATCCCTTAGGCTGAATGCTGTGCTCTGTTTTCACAAAATAAATACCCAAAGCTGCTGTGCCTGTGTGGGTTTGAAGCCCCAAGGCCTCCCCACAGAGAAGAGCAAATGCAGCCATCAATCTGAAGTTTCCATTGCATTTTTAATGTTACATACTTAGACATTTCACAGTTCACTGGCCCTTCCATCCACTCCTCAAGCTCCAGGATTGCAAAATCAATATCCAAGGGAACACTGGGCTTCTGGGCAGGAATGGGCTGAGCTGATCAGACTCTCTGTCTTACTCAAGAGGGGCTCATTTCTACCAGTTTAATAAATTTGGAAAGTAATTTGGGTGTTTTCCGAGCTAAAAACGCTACAGCTGGCAGGACAGAACACATGAGAAGGGACCAGGGTGCTGAGTGACAGTGTCCTTCACACCTGCAGAAGACTAGGAGGGGCAGAGGAGCTTCCCTACCAGTTTAGGAGGGTAGCTCCTTTCCAGGAACGCTGGCTTTCCATCCCTGCTCTCTGGCAGCAGGCAGGAGCCCACAGGCAGAACACTGCTGACACAGGCACTGACAGGATCCAGGGAAGCACCCTCAAGTGCCACAGGCACAGCACCAACCCTCACAAGCCTTTGTGGCACACAGCCCGGGGCTTTAGAGACCTTGTCATCCCCCTGCCAGGGCTGAGTAGCCCCACAGCAGTACCTGTGAGCCCAGCTGGCAGACATCACTCTGTGGCTCAGTGTCCCCAACTCCGAAAATCCTGAGTCACCCAGCAGACACCTTCAAGCCCGTGGTGCTGCCCAAGAGCAAAGGCAGTGAAACCCCACAAAAATCACTGGTTTACCTTCAGAAGCTAAAGAGCTTTCACTGCCCTGACACCACCACATGGCCTAAAGGCCACCACCACGCTCCTCCCTAAGGGCAACTGATCCTCATGGGGACACTCTGGCAGCACAAAGCAGGACCTCTCTGGAAGGCAGGGCTCCTACAGTGTGGGCCCTGTGGCTTTTCAGAGCCAAAACCATCCTGTACCACTAACCTGGCAGGGAAGCCACAGTAGCCAGTACTGGCCTGCTTCTCCCACTTCATAATGCACAGACATAGCATTAATTAGGGCCTGGCATGTAGTCTCAGCCAAGTCCAGCCATTGTTGCTGCCAGCTCCTGTTTCATTGTCCAGGTCAGAGTTTCTCCCCCGCTCCTTCCCTTTATTCCAGGCACAAACGCTCTCTCTATTTACTGGGGTTGATCTCAGTGTGTGGGAATCTGCTGCAGAGGTTAATTAGTGCTGCCAAATGCACTTTAACCCTTTGAGCAGCTTCAGAGGAGGAGAGGGGAAGAATCAGAGCAGACCAAGAAACAAAGGAAGTTTGGCCATCAGAGGTGACAGACCAAGTGGAGGTATGTTTATAAGTATGAAGTAATGTTTCCTTGGGGGGAAGAGAGAAAGATTCTGAGCTCCTGCCACATCCAGGGTTACATAGATAGACCCTGAGAGAGCTGAAGCAGTTTTTGAGACCCAGTTTGCTACCTCTAAAAGGATGGTACCCAACTCTGGGAGGAGCTGATGAGCAGGACATCAAACCCCAGCAAGCCCTGCTGAGCAGTGTTGTTATATCCTGAGGGAAAACCCTCAGGTTTCTGGTTATTAACCAGGCTGGTTTAGCCCTTCTCCCACCAGACACAGAAATCCTCAGCTCTCAGGCAGGACAGTAATTACACTTTGTGCTGAGTGAGCGTTTGGATGGGAGCTGGGGCTGCCCAGCATGCTCAGCCCATGCTGGAGGACAGCCAGGCAGGCAGGGGACAGTGCCACAGCCTGTGCCTGGGTGCCAGGCAGGGGATGGCAGACCTGTGACCTTGCAGGACCTCATGCTGCCAGAGCCTGATCTCTTCCCATTCTCTGTGCACGGTTTGGGGACAGAAGGTGACCTCCTGGCACCTCTGAACAAACCATGGCAGCTGCAGCATCACCAGCCTTGTCTCCAGAATCACCAAAGAAGACCACTTGGGAAAAACAGAGCTCCTGGGATACACCCACCTGCCCTGTGTTTAAGGGATGAGCACATGGCCCATCAGCACTTACCTGTGTACTCAGTGTCACATCACCTCCTCAAAATCAGGGGAGACTCCCACAATGTTTTCTTCCCTGTTTTCACCAGCATTTGGACAGTATCATCGAGTCAGGATCAGTGTGCCCATGTTGAAAACTGCACTCAAACACCTTGCTCAGTTTGGTTCCCATGTTAAACCTCTGGCACACTTAGACATGAGGGGGGAGAAGCAGAAAAGATGGATCACCATGCTCAGAAATACAGCAAGATGTTCCTTACATGTGGACTATTTACAAATGGCAACTTTTCCCAGGAATAATGGGAAAAGCAGGGAAGAAGCAACACAGTTGCTGCCCTAGGGACCTTTGGAGGTCTTAAACTTCTGTCCAGTGAGAAGCACAGTGAGCTACACCATATGAAATCACAAATCACCTGCCATCAGTGAAAGGACAGCCTGGTTTTGGGGTAAAACTCAAAGGAGCTGGAAGAGGGACAAGAGGAAGATCCTGTGAAGGCATTTGTGAGAAGCACTAACCTGTAGGAGCAGGTCACCCTCTGGAACCACTGCTGAGCCCAGAGCTGGCCCAGTGCCACAGGCTCCGTCCTTCTGGGCTTCTTTGGCACCAGGATTCTTCAGAGCAACTGCACCAAGGAAAGGGAAGGGACATCAGTGCTGCAGGAACACACTGCCACAACAGCTGGAATGCTGCAAGCTGGACAGTGCAGGGGAAGCCACCACGCAGTCACAGCCCTTTGCTTCAGCCCTCACAAGAGCTGATTTTAACAGGATGTTTCCCCACCCCTCAAACACCCTTAACTGTTTCGGTCTGGGATTTTTTTTCTCGCATTCCTTTTGCCCCCCTTTTAACAACCTATAAGTAAAAAGCAGTCAAAGCCAGGGATCCTTAAAGCAGGTAGGCATCAGAATCATAGAATTATGGAATCATTAAAGTTGGAAAAAGATCACAGAGCCCAGCCATTCCCCAGCACTGCCAAGACCAACACCAAACCATGCCTGACTTCTTTTGTGAGGAAATTTTTCCCAATACTCAAACTAAACCTGCCCTGGGATGACTTAAGGCCATTTCCTCTTGTCCTGTCCCTTGGTCCCTGGAAGCAGAGCCCAGCGCTCTCCTCTCAGAGAATTGTGGAGAACAAGGTCCTTTCTGAGCCTCCTTTTCTCCAGGCTGACCCCCTTTCCCAGCTCCCTCAGCTGTTCCTCATCAGATTTGTGCTCCAGACCCTTCTCCAGCTCTGTTCCCTTCACTAGACATGCTCCAGCCCCTCAATGTTTTTCTTGTTGTGAGGGGCCAAAACTGAACACAGGATTCAAGGTGTGGCCTCAGCAATGCTCAGGCAGGGGACAGTCACTGCCCTGGCTTTGTGGCCACACCATGGCCTTCCTGACCACCTGGGCACATGCTGGCAACAGCAGCAGAAGCCTGCCCTACATAGAAGGCATTGCAGCAAATCCCAGGATCAGGAATGTCCCATTTTGAAGGCTACGGCTCAGTCAATAATGTCTTGTTTCAGTTCAGCAACACAGTGGGTTTACTCAACCAAATTAAGGCAAGCCACAGCTCACAGTGGGAGAAAAACAACACAGAAAACACAGGGATCCAGACACAGACACCCGAAATCTAATAGTGGTCTGTGCACAATCCACGCGCGTGAGGGAATCTGTCACTCAGCTGAACCGAAGGACGTGCCCGTAAATTTTGTTCTGTACTCCCCAAGAGGACGATTCCTGGGGATATTCTGGTGTGGATAATAATTAAAGGGTAAGATGACAACAAGCCTGTGCATAACAGGCCTGTCCAGAGGACAGAGGAGCTCACAGGAAAGCTGGGAAGCCTCTTGCCAGCACCATGAGGACAGCATTTGGCTGCTGGTAAACCTGCTGCTTCCGCTGGGATCTGGGAAGAAAGGTGTGAAGCACCAGCTGCAGCAGCACTGTGGCCTGCCCGCACACAGAGGGAGTAAGAGCTCTCTTGGATCTGCCTCTGTCAGCTCCTGGACTGCAGGGCTGCCAAGCTCAGAGACAATGGGAGCATCAGGTGGACTCTGGAAGCAATTGGACAGCAAGTCAGGAGGCAACAGCCACCAGCACATAAACAAAGCCAGGCTCTGTAACAGGCTCTGCTCTCCCTGTGCTGAAACTCAGCTCCTCCATCTGCATGGAGCTGATCCTGAAGGATCTCAGATGCTGCAAAAGGCAGATGTTCCAGAGTCAGGCTTTGGGGACAAAGTTCTTCCACCAGGCACAGGACCATCCCAAAGACTGCTCCATAACCAAAGGCAAAGCACACCCCACTTCTAATAGTTAGAGAAAAACACCCGATACAGCAGCAATCCCGCTGCTTCTGGGAGCTCTGGAGAATTCCCCAAGCTCAGCCTGCCCAGACTGTTTCAAGAGCTGGCCAGGGATGGGCTGACACCAGGACTGAGGTTACAGCATGTGTTTGTACAACTGTGGGTCAGCCAGCTGGGGTGGACATGCCCAGGCTGCTATGGCCTCACTCCTCCCCACCCCGAGGGACCACCCAGGGGGCCCTGTCCAGATTGGAGCCTGCATAAAATCTCATAGAGGGACAGGCCATCAGGCAGAACAGTAAGAGAGAGGCCACAACACCCAGGCAGGGCCCTGTGGGGTGGATGGAGCAGGTTTGTGCCAGCAGCCTTCCAGCAACTCGCTTTTCTGATTGTTGGGAGCAAAATGCAGGAGCTATGAATTATTAAAGATCTCCAGTCCTCCTCCATGAGCTCCAAGCCTGCTGTGCTGGAGGTGAGAGATAAAAATAAACCTGGCTGACAAGAGAGCAGCTAAAGGTGCTGCCCTCTGCTCAGAGCTCTGGTTTAATGGTTTGATATCACGCTTGCAAATGAAATCTTGATCACAACTGCTGCCTAAAACCAGGCTTTGCTATCAGCATCTGGGCTGTGGGGCCATAGGAGACACATTAACAGCAGAGGACAGCCCGCTGTCCTCCATAGGGATGTCTGCCACCAAACAGGATCCAACTACTGGGGTGTGAGGGATACATCAGAATTCCAATGGAGGTTTCCCCACGAACTTCACAAACAGCATCTTTTCCACCCGAGCCACCCAAGGATCCCCAAAGAGGACGGGCTCTTGGCTGTGGCCACACCAGGCTGGCATCCTGCCCCATGTCCCCTGGCTTTGTGTGTCCATAAATAGCCCCGTGCAGCCCCTGGGGTCAGCAATTCAGCAGAACTGTCACAGCACATCAGACTGACGGAGCAGAAGGAGCTGGGGAACCGCCACATCCTCCCTGATACGTGCATCTCGCCTGGAGCTGGGCACCAGGAAAGGTGGGATACACTCCAGGCACAGCACTCTCCCTCACCTAGGGCAGCAAGACCAGGTGCAGCCTTTGCCTTCACTGCACAACCGGGGACAGGCACTAGCAGGAAAAAAAAGAGGAGAATAAAAAGGAGAGAAGTGGCATGTCCTGGGCTCCCTCCCTCTGGCCACCGGTGTCACCTTTCTTGCTGGAGGGAGAAGCTGGTCACCTGAAAGCAGCGAGGCTTACACAGCTTTCATGCTATTTCTCCCAAGAAACAGCTCCTGCCAGGCCCTGCAGGCTATTTGGCCACAAAAAGCCTTTTAGCTGAGAGGAAGAAAATCTCTCCCATCTCTGGGGAACAATCTCCCTGCCCACACCTGCCTTCCCACAGGAGGAGGATGCTCCCTGCCCTGTGGCCATCCTCACACATGGTGCTCACCAGCTCTCTGCTGCCTGGCCCCATGCTGTCACCAGGAGAGCAGGAGGGGCCACCAGGGCTGGGTTTCCTCCCTCCATCTCCAGGTGCTTCCCAGCCTGGGAATCTGTTTCATATGGTGCTGCAGGGACACCTCGCTGCCTACCAGGTTTGCCAGCAAACTCCTGAACCTGCCAGGGCTTTGTAGACCTGGGAAATCTCTGCAGCACCAAGCCGGAATTAACACTTTTGAGACGATATCTCCCAGCCCCCTTCCTTCCACACAGCAAAAGCTCCTGGTGGGAGCAGGGTTTCTATCAGCCATTGACTGCAAAGGAGAAAAATTAAACAACTCGATCCCAAACCTGCTCCAGGTGTTGATGAAGGAGAAGGAAACCAAACTGCTTCCTGATGCTTCAAGAGCTGCAGGAGAGGGCTGGGCCATCTGCATGGCCACTGTCAGTCTGGGCAGGACATGGAGAGGGGAGAGACAAGGATTTTGGTAATGGTGCTCCCTACAAGCCTCTGCCAAACACCCCAGCATGTACAGGCTGCTCTGGGGCAAGGACTGATTGATTTCTTAACAAAACTGCCTTTTATCCACCTCTCTTTCCATCATTTGTGCCAGTCTCCTGAAGAGCTGGTCTTACCTGACAGTAAAGTCTCTACTCCCACGAGCGCATCTCCAGATCTCCCTTTCCCATCCATTTCTCCAGCTTCTCCTTGCTCAAAGGCAGACGGACCTGCAGCTCTCCCGCTCGGTACACCCTCCTCACATCAAGTAACCCCTCAACATTGCTTTTTCCTGCATTTTATTGCTAAAATATTGGAAATTTAGAAAACATCATGTAAATGGTGAGGGAAGTGGGCACAGATTTTCTGACACCAGGTCACAGAGCCATCTTCTCCCGGCCTCGCTGAACCATCAGTTGGGTTCTCATCAGCGCTGTTCAAAGCCCATTTTCCAGCCACTGGCAAATACTTCCTGACTTCCCATTTGTTAATTCATAATGGACGCCATGGTTTTACTTAACTTTGTATCTGCCACAGCTCCCTGCTGGCAAAAATTTCATTAAACAGATGCATTATTTATCCCTGCCTGAACGGTGTGGATGCCCCGCTTTCGAAGAAGACTCGTGGTTAATAATGGATGGCCTCTTAAAAGATCTCACTGCACTTTTAGAAGCAAGGAGACCTTGACTACATGTAGCTTTTGGTTGTGTCACTTGGGTCTCAAAGGGAGAAGCACGTGCAGGAGTTTAAATAAGGACAGAGATGACAAGGACCTGCCAGATTTTCCTTCTTCCTGCAGCACCACCAATTGTTTGAACCCTCCCTCAGGAGCTTTAGTGTCCATCATAGAATGGTTTGGGTTGGAAAGGACTTTAAACACCACCTGGTTCCACTCCCCTGCTGTGGACAGGGACACCTTCCACTAGATCAGGAAGGATCATCCCAGCCCAAAGTCTCAGCCTCTGGGTTCATATCTTAGTTCAAAGGGTGAGGCTCAGCCCCGAGGCTGCACATTGATCCTACAGCAGCCACCAACGATTTCAAGAGGACTGGGGGAAAATCCCCAAGCCTCCAACATCCACAAGACTGTTATCTTTTAAAGATACATGGGAGGGAAAAATTGCTTAAGTTTTGGATACACAACCTTAAGCTTCCATATGGAAGAGACCCATGCAGAGCTCAAACCCACACAGAGCCCAGAACAACTCTCTGGCCCACAATCAAACTGTGCAGCCAACAAGCCAAAAGCTTCTAAGGCCACAATACGTGTCAGGGTGTTTCCCCCTCTCCTCCCAGCCTGAGCTGCTCAGAGAGCCAGACAGCGTGCTGCACACAGGCAGAGGTGCATCTGCACCTCTGAGGATTCCCACTTCGAGGCAGGGTTAGCCCATTGCTATGGGGTTCAAACACGCAGCTCCCGGCACCATGGATGGACCTCTTCCTGCAGCTCATGAACCCTAGACCTGATTCAGAGCATGAAGAGAAATCCCACAGATCAATCTCTGAACATCAGGCACAGGTCTGTGACAGGTATAGGGCACCCTGGGGACACACAGCTGGCACCCAGGGGCAAGTGAATGCCCAGCAGGGGCTACATTCACACCAGAAGGGCCAGGCTTGGTGTAGGATGGGAAGCACAGCTCGCATGACCTCCCCTGCACTCTGAAGAAACAAACTGCGAGTGACGCTTCTCTAAAGTGAGCCCTTGACCACTGTGACATCTGCCAGTTGGCCTCCCACCAGGAGTTTAAGTGGCCCAAGCTACACAGATGGCACCCAACAGATGCATGACAAGGTGCCTTTGAGGAATCTTCTTCTTTTTATAAGAAATCTGCACGCAGAGCAAGACAGCAAACCCTCCTCTGGAGCATCTTTCCTTCTCTCCCTCCTTCCAGAAGGTGAAGGAGGTGGAAGAGACAGGGACCCATCCTCTCCTCCCAGCAGTGTTTGCTGGGCCCTTGCTCCAAGAGGTGGAACAGGGAGGGATTAGAGAGGAGCAGCCTGGCCAGGCACCACCCAGATAAACTGCTGGCACACAGCTGGTGTGACATGCTGTGCCCTGCAGCACAGTCCCACCTCTACCAAACCCCATGAGCTGAAAGAGCCTCCAGCAGAGCAGAAAGGAATGTCAAGGTAGTGAATGAGAATTAAAAATACTTGTTCACCAAGGTGGATAAGAAACAAGGCATTTGGGAGGACTGTTGTAGGGGAAGAAACCTGGATGGGAAAGGAGTACATACAAGCCTTTAAATCAGCTGGCACTGATATTTGGATAGGGTCCTCAGCTTGGAAGTACCTCAGCTCCTTCTGGCCCTTCTGGTCCAGGTGCTGGGTTCTGGTGAGTGCTGCTTCTTCAGCAGGATGGATACAAGATGGGCTGGATATCCTGCTACCTGGCAGGACACTTCTCCCAATGTCTCCAATCCTCTTGTGATCCTGCTCCCCTCCTAAGCTCACCTCTTTCATTGCAAGGAAGCACTTGTGTGAACTTGGGATTGCAAAGTCAGGCAATGGGGGAAGGGAAAGGCACCTGGGAATCTCATGGAGGACAGCGGTGCTGCCCCATCACAAAGGGAGCCTCTTGCACCTGCCAGGGATCAGGAGGAGAGCTTGGCTGAGACCCCTCCTTCCCCAGAGCTCCTGAACACAGCTGGCACTGAGCTGCTTCCCGCTTTGTTAAACTGCAGAGATTTGAGTGGAAAAAACGGAGTGGAATCAGTCCACAAACACAGGATGCTCTTGTCCTTTGCTCTTCCAAAGCCCTGCAGAAAGCTGGCACCAGGGTGGCAGCAGAGCCACCAACACAGCACTTCAGCCCGAGGAAGGGTTTGTTTGGGTAAATAACCTGGCTCAGCAAAGGCAGCGCTTGATGATCGCTAAATCACTCCAAAGATTAAACAACTGACAGAACACTGAGCAGCCTTAAATCCTCTGATTCCTGTCACTGAGCTGCAGGCTTTCAGTGGTGCCCCCATGCAGGCAGAGAGGCAGCAGGGGCAGCTTCCCTTTGGGCTATAAAAAGAATAAAAATCTTCAGTCCTCAGGAAAAACACATCCTATAAAACTCAAAGATCTTTAAGCCCATACAAACTTTCCCATATATCAGCTATGCATAAATCGAGGTGGTGAAGTAACATTATGTTCTGTTAATTATTAAACCAATTAATAATTAATAAATCAATAATTACTTATTTATTCTGGCAGGGGATGGGCTGGCATAAACCTGCTGGGTGAATTGCTGTCAGCAATCATGGGCAACACCTGAGACCTGCTCCAGCTGTTTCTCCTCACAATCCATGGCAGCACATCCCAGACTTTGTCCTTGCTTTCCCACAACCTTCTTTCAGGGAGTGCTCAAGCAGAGCGAATAGAGAAATAAATAAATAAATAAATAAAGTCACTTAAAATCAATTATTTTGTTGATAAGCTTGCCCAGAGATCCATTTAAGGATTTTTTTAAAATTGGTATTAAGCATCGAAAAGGACTCAGCCAGGTCTGCAATCGCTATTTGCATCTGAAAGGCTGAAGCTCTCCTCCTCCTTCCCTGCCACACCTGTCTCAAAGCCATTCCACAGCCCCGGACAAACTGGAAATCGGTGCCATGGAATTAAACCAGATGGAAAGACGGGCGAAAAAAGGACCCAAAACAAACGAGACAATCTCAGAACAGTAAATTTCCTGATGAGCTGGTGGAGCAAGGCAAACAACTCTTCCAGGCCATTCCTTTACCAGCTCACCCACTTGCCAGTCCTTTAAGTGGCACTAAAAGAGAATGGAAAAGGGGTGTGGAGGGGAAGGAAGCATTGAATATATTCAATGAGAAATTGTGGTGTTTCTGTGGCTTAGAAATGCAGCATTTTCGACCAGGAAAATGCAGGGATACCTCAACGCCCTCCTGAGGGCTCCTCTTAATCACAATTACAGCATGGCAGAAAGGTTCCCGAAAATAAAAGATTCCCAAAAATAAAAGGCTCCCAGATCAACTGTAAGCACATCATAGGGAATTACTGCTCACTGTCAGCACCGCGAGCCTATTGGAACAGAGGGGAAAAAAAAGTCACTTCCACGGGGAAACTCCCCAACCGGGACGCACAAGGCTCTGCCTCAACCCTCCCGCATAAATCGGAATTTTTTATCTCAGGAGAGCCCACAAACAAAACCAACTTCACCCCTTCAGATCCCTCTGATCCCACGGCAGCGCCGAATGCAGCCCCAGCCTGGCAGCTGGAGACGGCACAGCGATGAAGCGTGGGCTAGAAGAGGGGAAAAAGCAATTATAGAGGAAAGAAACCAAAATTCTGAGGGGTAAAAAGATGAAATCTTAGGGCAGGTAAAGAATAAAATATTCGGGTGGAGGGGAAAACAAAATTCCAGGAGGGCACGGCAAAATTCCAGAAGCATAAAGACAGATAGGACACAAAATTCGAGGGGGTAAAACCCACCACAATTTGAGGTGGGAAAAAAAAAAAGCGTGGGAGGGAGCCCCAAAATCCAAGGGGGGCAGGGAGGGGAGAAACCAAACCCAAAATTCGAGGGGGAAAAAAGCCAACCGAACATCAAAATTCGAGGGGGAGAGGGAAATCCCACAAAATTTGAGGTGGAAGGAGGGAATCAATTTCAAGCGGGGGAAAAAAAAACCCAAACAAAAAAAACTGTTAGAGATGCTGTTAGAGACACAAACATTCGAGGGTGGAAAATCCCTCCAATTCAAGTGGGGGAAACCCGTCAAAATTCAAGGAGGGAAGAAAAAATCCCACAAAATTCGAGGCGGGATCGATGCGAAACTCTTGAAAGTGCGGAGGAAACCCCAAAAATTCTAGGGCTGAAAAAAGCACGATTCTGGGAGGGAAAGAAAACAAGTCTGGTGAGGGAAACCTCATTAAACCCTAGGGAACAAAAGAAAAAACAAACCCAAGAAGTAGTTTGGAGGGGGCGAGGAAGGAATTGCCGAGGGGTGCACCAACATCCCGGGACGGGGTGACACGGCGGTGAGGGAGAAGGGGGACAGCACAAAGTTCCAGGCAGGAATTGCGAGCGGGGGAAGCGCTGGGAACGCGCCCATCCCTTACCGCCGAAGAAGCTCCTGGCGCGTAGGAAGCCGGCGCTGAGGCGGAGCACCGAGAGCTTGTCCAGCCCGGCCACCACGTCGGGCGCGAAGGGCAGCAGCTCCGCCAGCCGCTCCAGCTCCCGGTTCAGCCGCTCCCGGTGCCGCTTGGACGGGTTGGAGCTGCCGCCGCCTTCGGCCGGGCCGGGCCGCGTCCTGCCGGGCACAGCGGCGTTACCGGGAAAGGGGGAGCCCCTCAGAGCTTCCCTGGCCCCCTCAGAGCTTCCCTGGCCCCCTCAGCGCTTCCCCGGCCCCCTCAGCGCTTCCCCGGCCCCCTCAGCGCTTCCCCGGCTCCCTCAGCGCTCCCCCGGCCCCCTCAGCGCCCTCGCCCTCCCCCCCGCCCGCGGCACCGGCTTCCTCCGCCTGCGGCCCGCGTACATGGCCGGGCCGGCAGCGCCCCACCGCCGCTCCCTCCGGGAGAGAGGCAGCGAGAGGGGGAGCGGGAATGGGAGCGGGAATGGCCCGCCCCCGGCGAGGGGGGAGACGGGGGATGGATGGGGATTTGGGGCGGCGGGGGATTGATGTATGATGGAGCTGAGAAGGGATTTGGGGGCTGAACGGGGAGTGGGAGCTGGTGGAGAGAAGGGATGATGGGTGGGAGGGATAGATGGGGTTAATGAGGAGGTGAAGGGGGCTGAAGGGGGATTTGGGGCGTGAAAGGCGAGTGGAACGAGCAGGGGGTGATGAGGAGGGCCTGAAGGGGGACTTGGGGCGTGAAGAGGCTGTGGGTGGGGGTGAGCAGGGAGTGGTGGGTGGGTGGGGATGTGAGGGTGTTGATGGGGAGATGGGGACTGGGCCGCAGGTGCTCGTGGCTCGAACAATCCACCTGGTGCTTTGCCTGCAGAGCTGAGGCACAGAGCGGCCTGCCAGGTGCAGAAGGGCGCGCACACCTGAAGCTTGCAGGTAAGGGAAGAGGCTGATAAGAAGCAAATCCTGCGATGTGGGGCAAGTCTTTATCATGCCAATGTCCTCCCTCACGTAATGGCTCAGCTGTGAAAACTCCATTCCCACGTAGGGGGACATTCACACATAGGTGAAGGTACTCATCTTAGACTGATGGGTCATAATTAATTTAACTACCTATGCTTGCTTGCTTGGAGACAGCTGCAACATCTCAGAAGGTGTAGAGTGCCCCAGTGTCCCGTGACAAACAATATCATCCAGTGTGAAGCTCCCCACCCCACGGGAGGTACAGGGGATGTTCCCATGTAGCCTCAGCAGAATATAAACCCATGGACATGGTGTTTGTTGGACTCTCCCTTCACCACTCGATGGATGTAGTGTGCAGCTACTTTTTCTCCACCCTCCTATCTTTTCCCTCTCTCTCTCACGTCTACTGTTAAATAAAAATCCATGCTATTGGCATTGGCACATGGTGTCGTTTACAGCTTATTTTGGGCAGAGGCATCTCTGCAATAATTTTTAATAATGGTGATAAAACCGGAATGCAGACTCCCGGTACTACAGTGATTTCAGCTTTATTGAAAAGGGCCTAAAGCCTGGGGGTCCCGGGGCCGACAGTCGCGTTCCCGGGCAGCGACGAGCAGGAGGAGGCTGCAGGGCCGGCGCTGGATCTTCCCCTCGTGGCAGGGATGTTCCCGATGTCGAAGGCACACTTTGCTGGCCTGGATGTCCCCTTTCTATACAGGTTTTTGTCCTTTTGGATTGGTTCCCGTTTGGATCCTTCATTTGCATGGAGTTTGAGGTGTTGATTGGTTCACATTCCATCCAGGTTAACTGGGTTTGGTTTGGGGGGCGAGGATGCCCTTCCCTTAGGTGAAATACGGTAACGTCAGTGCCGTATTTCTTATAACTACACTTTTAAACCCCTTCTACAGTAGAGTAACTAAACTTTTTTACAACAGTGTCTATTTTTAACAGTCGGATATTAACAACCATGTGTGTCAATGGCGAGTGTAACCCTGCCTGTGAGTCCCACAACCCCACAGGGCAGTTTAGGGGTATAAAGGGGGGACACTGTTACACCTCTGCTGCCGTGCATGCCCACAGTAGCTGGGCACAGCGACAACGAGTGTCACACACCCAACACCAGGGCCAGGCTTTCCCCAGTATTTGCTCAGTCAAGGAGGAAATGGAGAGACATGGTTTCAGGTCAAAACAAAGATCAGCACCATACAAAACAAATTGCCTTTTAATACATCATCAAACACAGAGGTGAGGCTCCGGGCAGCTCTTTTCTCCTCAGCACCTTCCAGCTGCCACCAGCAGCACTAAGAAGTCACAGAGCAGAGAATGAGACGCCGCCACCAGAACAGATTTTATCTGTACAGCCACGAGGAACACAGAGATCAGACACCAGTGACACAGCACAGGGGAAGTCTGTCATGGCCACAAGCAGCGGTGCTCCCACCCCAAGGCTCATCTCTTGCAGCACTGGGAGCCCCTGGTACGCCCCCAGCACCATCTCACAGGTGCCAGAACAACAGAGGCTGGTGAGCAGAGTCCATCCTGCTGCTTTTTGGATCTGGATCACAGCCAGTCAACTCCTTGCCCATCCTAGGTGCTCCTTGAAGCCACCTTAGAGTGGTCTAGCATGTTTCAGCATTGCTCTGCTCCCAGCCTGTAGAGAGGAGCTTGACCTTTCCCAGGCCCCAAGAGCCAAGGCAAGGCTGGGCATGAAGGAAGAGACCCAGGGAGATGAGGCCACTCTACACCAGGACATGTGAGCTTGCTGCTGCCCCTGCGCTAATTACCTGATTTAATTTGCTCGGTAAATGCTTAACACTGATGTTAGAGGCACACGTGATGCTCAGGGTGATGGGTGCATGAGGTTAATGTCCCCAAGCATTCTGATCTCTCTGACCCAATGTTGCAAGCCAGTGTAGTTTCAAATCATCCCCACTCTCCCCCATCATTCCTTTTTTTGTGGGTTTCCCTGATGGATCTGCAAGACTTTGCTCCATGGTGGGGAAAAAACAATTCATTCTCATCTTAGCGCATACAGAAAAGCAAGAGAATTCAACAAAGTGGTTGTGCTGGGCTGCAGAACAATGGTTTGAGGATCTGAAGTGGAAAGGCAGCTGGTGGTCCTGCATCCCTCCCTGCCTTTCCTCCTCATTGCTTTGGCAAAACCACAGGGGGAACCCTCACTGTTCTCTGGCCCATGGCACTGTGGAGCAGAGGAGAGGAAGGCAAGGACAAGCCAGTGACAAACCCAAGGGGAGCTTAGCTGGACCTTCCCCACCCTGCATCCCAGAAAGGTCACAATGGCCTGGTACCCACCCTCCCAAATTCCCCTGGGAGGCTGCTGGAGAACCTAAACCCCCAAGATGCCTCCACTCCCACCAACTCCACCTCCCAGCAAGACCCTTCAATGCTGCTGAGCTTCTTGAAGTGCTTAGTAACATCTTTTCCAAAGGATTTGGATGGTCTCTGGAGGAGATGGACAGCACAGGCGGAAAAGAGGCTCATGCCAGTAGAAATGATGCAGGGTACCAAACAGCAACATGACAAGGGTGGTCCAGTGCAGGAGGTGAGGAGACCACGCTGTTTTGTTGAGAAACAGCAGTTCAGTGCTACCTGCCTGTGAGGCAGCAGCTCCATCTCCAAGAGTCTGGCCCAAGCACATGGATGTGCCAGCAAGCAATGTCCTTCCTTGGACCCCAGGAGCCCGCAAGCCTGCCCAGTGGCACAACTACATCTCCCTGAAAGACTTCTCATGGAACAAAAAGTCCAAACCACTTCCTCTTAGACTGCCTGACAGCATGGAAGACAAAATCCTGAGAGACCAGGGAGCACGGGGCACCACTGGCAGGTATGAGAAGAGCTCACAGCTGCTGGTGGCTTTCCAAGACAGGGCTCCTAGTTCACAGTGAGCTCCAAATCAGGCTGCCCACAAAGGATGGTGTGGCTGCATCCCTGGCAGATCCCTTGCTCCCTCCACAGGAGCTGGGCACCCCTCAGGTGCTGCAGCCCTCGCACCTTACCTTGAGCTGGATCTCACAGGCACAGGGGGCTGCCCAGCTGAGAAGGGAACTGATGGGCAGCCAGGGCCCTGCCCGGAGCACAGGGGTGCTCCTGCACCCACCTTCAAAGGGAGAGCTGCTGAGCACCTTGAAACTGAGCCCAGTGAGGAGCAGGGTGCTCCAGGGTGGTTCTCAGTGGGGCAAGGCAAAGCACCCAGCTGCTGGGGAAGGGGTACTTGAGCAGCATCCCTCAGGAAGTTGCTCTCATGCCTAAAAAGGCTGTTTCCATTCTGGCACTCGGACAGCCCAATGCAGTCCATCTGGTGGGCGCTGAGACCCATGCTGGAGCCCAGCAGGAGCCCGCTGTGGTGCACTGGCCCTGCCCCATGGCTCCTCTGAGGAGCTGCCCCAGGCTGCGGGAGCCACAGCTGTGAGAACCACTTGTCCTCTCGGAGCACTGCCTGCTCCCCTTCCCAGGAAAAGCTGGGCTCCACATGGGCTACCAGGGGCTGTTTGGGGAAGCTGCCATGCCCTGGCAGCTGCCTGGCTTCTAAGGGTGCAGGGAGAGCAACCTCCACATCACAGAGCTTCCCATTCCCAGAGAATAGGGACTCAAGTGAGCCCTGGGCAGGGTAAGGAAAAGATTGGGAGGGGGGTGGCAACCACAGCCTGGCCCCCGGAGGATTCTCAGGACTGCCACCTGGCAGCATCTGGGACTCCACGTGTGTGCCTGCAGCTTCCAGCTGTTTTGGAGCTATGGCCAGCCAAGCCTCGGATGAGCAACTGGCTGGGTTTGCCTGGAGGGGGACATTGTGCCACAGAGTCACCAATGTGTTTGAGTGCAACAGGGGTGGGCAGCTTGAGCCCACCAGCTGGCACCTGGGCTGGCTCTGAGCAGTAGGAAGAGTGTTATCTACAGGAGCAGAGCAGGTAGCTTCTGCCTGAAACTCTTGGTTGAAGAGCTGAAGTGCTGCAGAGGGTTTGCTGCTGGAGATGGGGACACCCAGCACAGCCCCTGCCACCGGCCCGGCTGGGTTAAGCAGGACCTGCTGCTCTGGCTGGGCAGAGCTGCCCTCAGAGGTAACAGAGGCTACAGAGCCCACAGCCCCCTGGCCTCCCCATGTGCCCGCTGCCCGGGGCTGTGCTGGGAACTCTGAACCAGCTGCCCAGCAGCGCTGGAAGTGAGCCACAGCACTGTTTTCCTCATGGCAGTGTAGGAAGTCCAGGCTCTTTCCAGCACCCTCCCTGAGGAGCATCTGCTCCACACAAGATGTCACCTTGGTGCCCGGCCTCCTCTGGCCAAGCCCCTGAGCTGGCAGCTCCTCCTCTGCCCCCAGGCTGAGCAGAGCCTCCTCCCACTGCTGCAGCTCTGTGCTGTCCACATTGAGGCTCTGGCAGATGTTTCCACCCACCTCGCTCTTCTCAAAGAGGGTTTCAATGACCACCAGGAGGGAGTCGCTGTCCTCCTTGGCACTGCTAACATTCTCATTCTGGGTCAGCCCATCAGGCTCAGGGATGAAACCTGGCAGGGAGAACTGAAGCATGTTATCAGCGTGGGAATTGTATATGGATGCATCCTGCTTCATCATGGCCCCAAGGAGAGAGTTGGGGTCTACCAAGCGCTTCTCTGAGTTGGAGTTTGCTTGCACCTGCAACTCCTTCTTGGCTTGGAATGAGTCCAAGAACCCAGGAAGGTCATTCCCATACAACACTGCTTCCCCCGTGGCAAAGCTGAAAGGCAGCTGCAGGTTTCTCTTCTGGAGATGTTCCTCCCCTTCTTCATTCCTTTGGTGTGGAGGCAAAAAGGGATGGAAACAGCATGAGCAGCTCCTCCAGGCCAGACAAAACCACCCTTCTGGCAGCAAGGGGGGAACTCACAGCCCTGCCCTGGCTTTTCTAGAGGAAAAGGGGGCTGGATTGGGCTGGCTACAAGAGGGCTCTGGGGAGCCCATGGGGAAGTGTGCATGGCTCAGGGAAGGGCTGCTGCTCCCAGCCAGGAGCATGCCCACAACCACCTCCTCAGAGCCGTTTCACTCACACTACAGGAGGACAAATGCTGCAAAGTGCCAACCTCACCCACCCTCTCCTCCACCCTCATGACCTCTGTGTGCCTCAGGCAGCCCCCATGCCCAGAGCAGCTGAAGGGGGCCAGCAATACTCACGACAGGGCTCGCTGGCGGGCGATGATGCAGTCAGGCCTGTCCCCTTTGTACACCAGCCGTGCGTTGGCCTGCACCCACACCCAGCTGCCCCTCTTGGTCAGCAGCCGGAACACCGTCAGCCCACTCTCTCCTGTCTTCATCACTGGGGCAGGGACACAAGAGAAGTGCCACACAGAGAGTTCCTCCACAGAGGCAGACAAATGACAGGTGCAAGATGCCACAAGGTTGAGTATCCTCACCTCGTGGCCGTGCTATGGAGGCAGGAGATGCAGGATGCTGTCTCTCTGTCAGCTCCCTGAGCTCATCCAGGAGGAAGAGCCTTTATCACAACTACTCCAGCCCCGGGACAGACAGCACCAAGGAGCAATAGTACAGCCAGGCCAGAGCCTTGAGGGACCCCACAAACACCCCTGCAATAGCCCCCAGCACTCACTTCTCACATGGTGCTCCGCGCAGTGCATCATGTCAGCCGCATGCACAAACTGGTATCCAGACCCCCTCCTGCACAGCTCCACCTCCGTGTACCCCAGGACAACCTTCCCCCTGGAAACAGCACAGGAATCCAGTGACACCAGTGATGCATCCTCCACAGTTGCACCCCACTGGCCAGACCTCCACTTTGGGTGGTGCAACTGAGCTGCATCCACTGCTCCACAAACCACCCAAACCACAGCAGACAAGTGCTGGGGCCCCGTTAACCTGCTCCCCGTGTTACTGGGGGCCTGCAGCAGAGGGACAAAAACATCAGGCCATGGGAGCTGGGTCAGTGTTCCTCGGCCCCGCCAGATCTAGTTTTCTGTCCAGCACCAGGGATTTTGCCACAGGGAATGTGACAGATGCCTTACCGGGAATCACAGGCCATGGGAGTGAAGTCGAGCTTGTGCTTTGTCTGGAAGATCAGCATTTTGGTCCGGAGCTCCAGGATGGAGAGAGGCTGGAGGAGCGTGGCAATGGCAAAGAGAGCAACTGGGGACTTGTCTGCTGCTGATTTTTGCTGCCCAAGAAGGAACTTCAGGCGCCCATGGAAATTCAAGGCCTTACAGGGATTAGAAAACATGGGTGTGAAGCAAACAGGGTGGTGGGAACTGGCTGTGCTCTCATCCCTACGGAACACAAATGGCTCTGGGGGAACACCCTGCAGGCACAGAAGGAGCAGAGGGGTGTCCCAGCATTACCAGGAATCCCGAGGAGTTATCAAGCAGGCAGCGGAAGCGGCAGGTGAAGCTCCTCTCCACGAAGAATTGCTTCTCAGCATGCAGCTGCTGGGGGCTGGATGTGGCGCTGCGTCTGGCAAGCGGCGGCTGCTCAGGGGGAAAAGCTGGAAAAGCAGAGGCAAAAGGAAGTTTTCCAAGCTGTGCTGCACACCCTGAGCTCATGGATCAGAGCTGCTCAAGTGAACCTCCGCAGGGATCACCCTGGCACTCACTGTCAACAGCATGCAGTGGGGTCCTGTGCAGCTGGCGGCGGAAGGCGGCCCTGTCGTCCGCATGGATCAGCTCGTACACGCTCTGGTAGATGAGATCCGACTGGAATGACACAACAGAATAGTGTCTGCTCCTGGACAGCCTGGCAGAGGTGTCAGGAGGAGGACAAGGCAGAAGGTTTCCTTCCTGGGCACTAAAAGTGCAGGACTGAGTGTAAAGAACAGGCAAATTCCAGCTCCTTTCCCTGCCACAGGAGCTGCTGCCCTTTGGGAAGCTTTGCTCCCCATCTGCACCTCCTTCCCACACCAGGACTGCAATCCATCTGCTTCCAGCCAGGAAAACACGGTGCTCACCTGGTGGAAGCCCAGGTAGTCCTGCACAGTAGGGGAGATGTAGAAGATGTAGCCGTCTCCAGTCACGGCAATGACAAATCCATTGAGTGCCTGAAAGCAAAAGTTCAGTCCAAACTTACTCTGCCCAGCTTCAATCTAGCTGCTGAATTATGAAATCCCTCAGCTGTTTCTTCAGCATCCAGGGACAGGAAGGGACCTTCTTCCTCCACAAGGAGTCCCACAAAGAAGGACAGCACTTGGTAACCATGCAAGATTCAGTTCTGTGGAGTTTCTTGCTCTCAGCACAAGCAATGATCCAAGCTGGACTGACCACTTTCTCCAAACCCCCCATGGAACCCCCTCTCACTGCAGGGCAGCTCCTGCATTAGGAAGGACCAGCTAAGGAGAGATTTCATGGAGGATCTGGAGTCGGCTTCCTCCTTTCCAGCTGGGAATAGCTACACTCTCCTGGGGCTCTGCTTTGGACATGACAATCCTTGTGGGTCCCTTCCAGCTCTGGATATTCTATGATTCTGGTGACCATTCCAGGCTGATTTCCCCCAAAAGCAAAGCACTGCAGTAGATAGTAACTCATGCCCCCTGTTCTTGACTGTGATATGTTTAATTTATTAGTGGATGGAAGGAGAGAAATTAGGGAAAGAACACCCTAAATGGAAACCTAGTGTACAGATCCAGCTTGCTGAGGGACCAGTCCCTTCCCTTTGTGTGCTGCAGCCCCCTGAGGAACCCCAAGTCAGAGACTTCTGCAAATCACAGTATATGCTTAAAATTATCTTTGTGGGGAGGAAAAAAAGCCACCAGACAGCTCAGCAGGGGGATTTCTGTCACAGTAACACCTCATAAGCTCTCCAGATGCCTTCAATCATCCCAGTCTGCCAATGCTCTGATGTTGATGGCTCAACAAATTGCCATCATATGGTACCAAGTCCAAAGCCCTGGGGAGTGCTCAGGAGCAGCTCCATGTTGGGGCTGGGGCAGCCACGGGCTCCCTCCTGCTGCTTCTCCATGACCATCACACTCGCACACAGCTGGGACCGTGGGGGATCTCGTGTGGTCCAGGATCCACTGCCAAAAGTCACACTGAGCTCCCAGGAGTCATTGCCTCGCCAAAATCCCACATGGAGGCTCCTGCTGGGGGTCTGCTCACACTGCCTGCTGCCTGGAGGGCTCTGCAGGAGCAGGGCTGAAGCGACCAAAGTCAGGCTTAAGGAGAGCCAAGCATCCATCTGCTGGTGTTTGGTGAGGTGGGAGAAGATACTGAAGGCCCAGAAAGCCTACAGGAGAGCTGGAGAGGGTGGGCAGGCCTGGCACAGGGCGCTCAGAGAAGCTGTGGCTGCCTCTGGATCTCTGGAAGTGCCCATGGCCAGGCTGGATGGGGCTTGGAGCAACCTGGGATAGCGGAAGGTGTCCGTGCCCATGGCAGCTCATCACAAGATGAGCTTTAAGGTCCCTTCCCACCCAAACCATTCTGGGATTCTGTGAAAGCTCAGAGACAGGAGATGCCAAGAACATGGAATGATTGAAGGTCTTGCACAGACTTGCCCTGCAGCATGTTCCTCAGCTGACATGCCCAGATGCTTGTTCAGCAGTCAGCCTTTCCATGTGACCTTTCCATGGCAGGCCCTTCCAGCTCCTATTTATAAATGGCAGCCCAAACCAGCAGCATTGTGGGAGGCTGATTCACCAGCCCCTCGTGCTCCAAGCTTCACTGTCAGCTCTTTCATGAGACACACTTGGCCTTTCTACAAAGCACAGCTCTCAGTTCCCACTGGTTTTGTCCACCACTGTTTTCCAACATCCAGCTGCTCTTCTTTTCTCCCTCACAACCTACAAACTGAAGCTGAGCTTTTCCCATCCCAGGAAGGCTGTGAACTCATCCCTACGGTAGGGGAAGGAGTTCCTGAGGGATGTTTTGTCCCACAGCTCTCAACATTCTCCTCTTGGCCTTTGCTAAAGATAATGAACCAACCCAGCACCTTGGGAATTACTCAGGGATCAATTCTTACACCATCATATGACATCTCTGAACCTCTTGGTTGGGATGGACCTTGTGCCCATGAGATGTAACATAATCAAAGGGGCAACAAATTGCAGTGGGATGAAGCGAATGGTGGGAATGGGGATCTGGACCCATCCCAGCCAGGCAGTGTCACTGGTCTCTGTCCCCAGGAACTCAGTGCCTGCAGAAATCACAGTGAAGCAGCTCTGGGCAAGGCAGGGTCTCCTCTCACAGATGGGACCACAAGCTCCAGAGCAGCTTGGCGAGACCCCAAATGACCAAGCCACAGCACCATACCTGGAGCAGCAGCTCCCCCTCAGGAAACAGCTCCCTGTCACCCTGCGGCTCCGTCCATCTGTCCCCTCCTGGGGGTCTGGGCTGATCCACGCAGTTGCCAACATTTGGAGCTGTAGCTGCAAGTGAGAAGGCAAGGAATCAGTGCAGAAGTGACAAGCCAGGAGCCTCCCGCTCCTCCTGCCAGCCCAGGGCTGCTCATGCAGCTACTGGATGCCCAGGAACCCAGCATGGAGGAAGGTGTGACCATCAGTGGGAACTGGCACAGAGCCCACTTACAGAGTCACGCCTAGCTTGCCTGAGGCTTCCTCCAAGAGCTTCTTTCCCCTGCTTGATCTCAGTTTTGGGAAACCTCACTCCTGCCAGGGTGTGAGCCAGAGATGCAAAGGACAGAGGGGGGCTGAGTGCTTCTAGGCTGCCCAGGCTGGAGAACACCACCCAACACAGCCAGGAGGCTTCTGGTTAGAGCCTGGCAGAGCTGGAGTTGGCTTCAAGCCACCCTGTGGATGCCACAGCCTGGTCAGAGAGTGAGAAGACTAATTTTTCCAGGATTGGCTTGTGAGGCCCTAAGTAAGTTGAACCCAAACAATGATAACTTGTTATTATAAACAACCTGCAGGTGCTGTTTTTCCTAGTTTCTGTTTTTCTGTTCTCCCAAAGATTGTTTATAAGGAGGGCATTGAGCTAGCTAGCCAACCAGGTGAAATGTATTGATTAATTGACCAATCTGGTCCAGATGGATCGGAACACTGTATAAAAGGAGAAGAATTTGTAGTAAAGGCAGAATTTCTGCAAACCCAGCCTAGGAGTCTGTGTTATTTGTTGCGATAACAGTGACACCACCCCACTGGGGTGCTCTGTCTGCTCTGCTGCCCTTCAGGGTTGGAGAACAGCAGAAACAAACCTTCCCAAAGCACCTGAGATGCCATCAAAGCACCCATACTTGTTTTCTCCCTTCTACCTTTGGCTGCCTGTAAGCAGATCAAGAGCTGGTGGCCATGGCACTCCCAGTGACACCTGAGAGCTCTCAGCTCCCAGGACTCACTGCCATGACCTCCCCAGGCTGATTCAGGAGCTGCCTCATGCTTCAGCACTGGATGCCTTCAAGGCAACAGCTCTGGGTGCAGTCAGCATGAAACCTTTTGCTGCTCTGCTTGTGGGACCATGAGTGTCACAGGACTCCCACAGAACCAGTCGTTCAGGGAACAGGAATGAGGACAGAGGCTCCAAGAGACATCCCCAGCATGGTCCTTTATCTGCAAAAACTCAATCTAAACTCAGCTGCCAGCAAAAGGATGATTTTCAAGGCATGTTTTTGCACCAGCTCACACAAAAAAACCCCACCACAGAAAAGCTCAAAGCAGCTCCTGTGTGGGAACCACCCCACCTCTGCCACCATCACCAGCTCCTGCAGCTCCCTGAAGTCCAGCAGAGCTCACACACGATGTGTAATTCACATCGCAGCAGAGAGCATTGCCTGCCCCATCTCACCCCTGGGTGTCAGATGGTGCTGGATCCAAAGGGAAAAGATCCTCTGAATGCTAGAAATGAGGAAGAGCCTCAAACCATCCCAAGTCTGACCATACATTTAATTTTCTCCATGGCAGAAGCTCTCACTTTATCACTGAAATGTTTTAAAGGTTTGTTTGGTTTCTTCTCTGGTAACACCAAGTTCAAAGCCAAAACAATTTGGAATCTAACGAAGTTTCATGTGTAACTGCTGATCTGGGACATTTTGCTCTGCAGCAAACCATCAGCATGCAAAAGCATTTTCCCTGATGGATTGGCATGTTTGAATTCAAAACTAATTTGGAATCAAAGCATCCCTGGGATGTATTTACACCTGGAGCCTGAGTGCCAACAAGCACCCACCCATGGATGCTGTCAGCAGCCAGGGCATGGATACAGTAGGGTCAGGGTAACTAGCTGCAGGTCTTGCATAAGGTGACACAAATAGCAGTGGAGAGGTGCTCTGGAGCAGAGTCAGCCTCCATCTCCATCACTGGCAGAGTACTTCTTACTCCCTCAAACCTTCAGCACTCCTTGGAGATGCTCAGGCAGCATCTCCACCTTGTCCATCAGCCACAGCTTCTGCTTTTTTCCATCCTGTGCTGTCAGACCAGCCTGCTCAGGGGATGTGAGACCTCTGGGAAAGGTTGGGAAAGATGAGATTCAACAGAGAGACACCAAGCAAAATTGCCATGTGACCCCCAAAGAAAAACATCCCATCTGGACCACATGGCTTCAATTTGCACTCCATGGAGCGTAATAGTTTCAAAACTAAACATCGATTCTCATTTAAAATTTGATTTCTTTTGAAGGGCTGACTCCTCTCTAAAGCATTGAAATGAGGCAGGCTGGCAGGGGATTTCAAAAAGAAACAAGTTCTTCCAAAATAAAGCTCCAAAAGGGCACAGAACTTTTTGAGAGCATGCACATCCTGAGAGCATCTGGTCTCCAGCTCTCTCCCAGTGTCCACCAGCAGCATCTGCAGGGAAAGCTGGGGAGAGCTGCTGTGGCTTTCAGAATCCAGCAGGAAATACCCATTTTGTGCTTTTCAGCAAAATTTCTTCACCTCTCCCACTGATCTTAGCAAGGGGCTTTTAATCTCCCAGTAAAGGTGCTCACTTCCCCTTCTCTCAAACACAGAGCAATCCATTTCCGCACAGCTGAGCTCAAAAATCCTGCAGAATCTGTCTTCCATGGGACACATCTGACCTGGGGAGCAGGTTTGGAACATGGAGAGGGGAGGAAACTCAGAGATGTTGTCTGCCACCAAAGTACTGGTGGCATGGAGCAGCTGGTGCTCACATCCAGCCCAGTCCTCACCATCCACAGCCAGGGGCTGTGCTGTTCCTGTGGCTCTCCTCCTCCAAACAGGTCTCTGAACTCATCCTCACTCAAACTGCCAAGAACCATTGGGATTGGGAGCAATCCCAAGAGAAACCCAAGCACTCCCAGGTAGAGGACTCCAGGCCCATGCAACCACCAGGGGTATTCCCAGTCAATTTTTTACTTGGAAGGGAAAACCCAACCTTTTAACCATATCCCAGCTCACTTACAACATGGGAAACCTCATGGGAGAGAAGGGTCACTCCTGAAACATCCCCTTGTTTGAGACAAGATGGGGAGATGCCACCCTCTGAAATCCCTGGAGCCATGGATCCCTCAGCCTGCTGAAGCCAGGTCTCCAAGGGGCCAGTGGCTAAGATGGACTGCAAACAGTGGCTGGCAGGAGGAAGAGACCCCCACTGGCTGCCAGGCAGGACAAAGCAGGTGATGAGCTGTATTGAAAGCTGGCTAATTCATCCCATTCAACACACTCATTCTAATGGAGCAGTTCAGACTCCCATACAAAGCAGCTGAGACCACAAATTAATGGGATTAAAGGAAACAGATCTAATGTGTATCCAATCTATAATATACCCACAACAACAAAAGTAACTGGGTAAAAGGACACCTCACTTTTGCTGTTTGTGCCCAGTTTTTTCAATCTCCTGCAGTGTATCTTGGATAATTAACGGGAATTAAGACGTGGATGTGGTGCTTAGGGACATGGGTTAGTGGTGGGCTTTGCAGTGCTGGGTTAATGGTTGGACTTGATGATCACAGAGGTCTTTTTCAAGCTTAATTATTTCATAATTCTATGAAAAAGACCATGGCAGAAGCCATCTGCAGTTACCAGGTAAGTCCCAGGCATCTGCTGGAGCAGTGTGGTGATCACTAACATTTTCAAAGTGCTGGGACAGAGGCTGTGCGTAATTTTTAAGACAAGAGGGGGAAATCCAGCTCTGTCCTGAACCCCAACACCAACCAGAGCACTGCAGGTTTCCTGCTGCTGGTGTGGTCTCCAAAGAATGCAAGGATTTCACTTAGCCAGGGGAAATGCCAGACAGGATCAGTAGAGCTTCCAGCATCAATGAATCAGGATGTGCCCCATACATCCCCAAGAGCACCCTGCTATGGGCTGGCTTTCTTGCCTCTGCAAGGAGGTTTGAAGCCCTGCAGTGGAGAAAAAAACTTCCAGCAGGAGAAAGAAGGAAAAAGGAGCAAAGTCATCTAATCTCTTCACTTTTTTGCCCATCACATTCCTAAAGAAAAAGATGGCAAGGCAGATATGGAAGCTAAAACACATCCCTTGCCTCTGGCATGGATTTGGCACTGAAAATAAAACGTTATTGGTAATAACCTCAGAGTCAGATCTGCTCTCTCAGACTGGGTTACACTGGGGGGAGTTGACAAGTTTCACTCATGGCAAGAACTTCCCTTTGAACACTTCTTCAGAGGTGCCTGGCATCCAAAAACCAGGAGTTCCTAGCTCTTCCAGCAACACCAAGCCATGCACAACCATTTTTGTCTTGGATCCAATCCCAAACCCTGTCAAATTAGCACTAACCTTTGCTTAGCTGTTTAACAAAGGCACGGTGCCAAGCAGAGCAGGCTCATGCCATCCAAGTCAAACAGACAAATGCCAAACTCACAGATTATAAACTATTTGTAAAAGTCACTCTGCATTTTCTGAGGAGCACAGAAATGTCCTGGAGAGTGCTGGCATCCCCAAGTCCACCCCAGCCTCTCCAACCTGCTGCTGCAAACCTTCATCCCACACAATCCTGCAGGATCTTGCCCAGGGACAGATTTGATCTTGACTCCTTTCACTGCCTCAGTTACTTCAGGATCAGACCCCTGCAGCTCTGGCCCAACAGCCAGCTCTGGTAACAACAAACAAGGAGGAGGGGAATAAAAAAGCTAATTTAGTGCTGATTGCAGTGAGGTTACCCAGAGAGACCTGCTGCCAGCTGCCCTGCAGTGGAGCATTTAGGAGGGAACTGGTGAGACCAGCACTAGAGGTGGGAAAGGAGCTGGTGAGACCTCCTAAGCCCAGCCCCTGCTCCAGCCAGGTCAGCTGCATGGGGAGGTAGCCCACTGTTCACTGTTTGCTACGAGCTGTTAGGTATCTCAAGCTCTGCCAGACTCCAGAGTGTGGTCTCACACCACAACAGGGTTTTCCACAGGTTCTGAAAGAGATTGGGTTAGGTTGGATGTTGGGAAGGGATTCTTCCCTGAGAGGATGGTGAGGCCCTGACATAGATTACCACAGCAGCTGTGGCTGCTCCATCCCTGGAAGAGTTCCAGGCCAGGTTGGACAGGGCTTGGAACACCCTGGGATAGTGGGAGGTGTCCCTGCCCATGCCAGGGGGTGGAATGGGATGAACTTCCTTCCAAACCAAATCAGTCTGGGACTCTGTGATCCTCTCTCTTGCAGACCTCCCTGCCTGGTGTCCTAGGAAGAAGGCATGGCAGCACATTTCCTAATCACACCCTCTCCACCTCAGAGAGCATTTTAAGCCCCATTTTCTTGCTCACCCTTGGCAGAGCCACATCTGCAATCCCAACATCTGCTTCCTTTTTTACAGGAACCATAGGAAACTAACCCCAGCACAGCTCTCCAGCTAGCTGGAGGTCTTCCATGCCCTAAAATCCATCCAAGCTTTCATGAGATCTCCCTCTTTGCAGCAAATGGAGCTCCTGTCACACCACAAGGAGGCCAGAGCATCGTGGCAGTCGGCAACATAGACACAAGCTTTTCTCCTTGGGCACTTGCTCTCAAAGAGACAGGATCAGCAAAGTCACTCCAGATTTGCCTGGAGGCTGTCAGACACAGGTCCAAGCAGCAACCACTGCAAATTGGTTTGCAGACAGAGCTCAGCACAAATCTGGCGGTGAGGTTCAGTCATTGTTTACACGAGTGACAAAACCTTTGAAGTGCCTTTAAGGCAGGCGGTGATAGCACCAGAGCTGTCACCTCTACCCAGCACTGCTCACAGGCTGGGCCTTATGGGCAAAGCTTGGGGAGACCAAGCCCTGAGCCCCCTGATTTTGCACAGGGAAGACTGAGATCCCAGGCAGCAGAGAGCTGTGCAACACCTGCAGCATTTGCCCCGGGCACAGAGGAGTTACAGATGTGCACACCCTGAATCAGCCTGTGGAAGCAATGAAGGGAGCTCCAAGAGCTTCTCTCTCTAGGCCCAAGGCTTGGCATTTCCAGCAAACTACTAATTAGTCTGGTTTCTGGTTAAAGCACAGACAGAGAAGAATATTTAAAAGCAAAGCAGATTCAAAGGATGATGCAGTGAGTCACTACCCTGCAATGGAAAGCAGGATCCCATGCAGATGACAAGTCCCTTTCCTCATATCCACTGTGGAAGGAGGCACTGATACTCACACCCAAACCCACTGTGGTTGTCCTCTGCTCTGTCCCACTCTAAACACTGCCCCAGACTCTGATGCCTGGCTTCCTACACCCCATTAAACAGGTCTGTTCCCAAGCCAGAGGCATATACTACCCACACCTCAGAAATACCAGAGAGGGTGGAGAAGGCTGGAAGCCTCTTCTCAGATTTCTCTTGGTGTTAGCAGCCAGATGAGATGCAGACAACACTAGGAAGCTCCACTCTAGGGCTGGAGAAATGCAGCACAAGGGAAAAAGGAGCCTCAGGGCATCATCCTGAGCCCACTATGCAACTGGTCTCTCAATTGCCTAGAGATAAGGCAATTACCACTCTATCAAAACATCCATCTCTCTCCTGCCTAGAGATAAGGCTGGGCTTGGGCTGTGGATGGGGAGAGGACAGGGATGCTCAGCAGATGATGCCACGCTCTCCTGCCGCAGGAGAGGAGCCTGCACGAAGCACAGGACAGCAAACCTGAGGCAGAAAGCAGAGCACAAGGGCTGCCAGTGTGTCCCCCCAAAAATGCCCAACAGGACATACCAGCAGCAGGCTGCTGTGACCTGCAGCTGGCACTTGGTCTTCATCAGGCATGCCTGAGATCCAGGCCAACCCTGATTTATCTGGGATGCTCTGAAGTCAAACAAGATGAACTTCAGGGCAGAGCAAGGGGAAGGAGCTGGAAATCACAGGCAAGTAACCAGATGGGAATAATTGGCCTGGCAGAACGGGGCTCCAGCACCCCTGCAGTGCCACATGCTTTTCCACAGCAGCTCTCATGCTGAGCACATCCAGCAGGAACCAGCTCCTGCTCAGAGGCACAGGTCCCATCTGGAGAGTTTGGAACAGAAGTCTCCTCCTGGAGCCCAGCATCCCAGCTGGAGAGGGCCCTGGGAGAGCCCAGAGGAGCAGGCATGAGGGAAAAGCCAAGGGAGCCAAGTTTATCCAATCTGTGGTGGGGAGAAGACACAATAGGAGCCTCTAAATATAAAAAGCTGCTGCTGCCTTCCTGCCCCAGGTGCTCTGCCTTCCCCTGTTCAGCCATTCCATCAGGCCCAAGTCACTGAAGAGGGAACACGTCCCTATCTGCACGCGTTGGTGACTCCTGGGAATGTGGTGACTCCCTCCCAGCCAGGCTCTGCACCATATATAATGTTAAAATTTACTAAACATACTGTAACTGTAATAATAATAAAGGGTTGAAGAAGAATAGGGAGAGAGGGAGAAAGAAGGAATATGGAATAAATATAAGAGTACCAAAGATATAAGAATACCAATAAATATAAGAATGCCAAATATTCTTATCAAAGAATAAATATAAAAATACCAAATAAATAAGGAAATACAGAATATGAAATATAATAAAAGGAAACATGTAAAATGCATTATATTATGAATGTTCAATTATTTAATGAATTTAATTTTAAATTGCCATTCCAGTTAGATGAGGGCAATGTTGCTGTTCAACAAGGCACACTGTTTTACCCACATCTCTCTTCTTCTCCACCAGGTGCTTGGAGTGTGACACAGGAGAAGTTCTGGACATAAAGGATGGCTGCTAATGAGATGGAGGAACTTTGCAGGAGGTCTTAGCTGCTGGGCAGGGTCTCAAGCATCTCCAACCATCCATGGTGACATTTTCCTGCCAGTATCAACATCCAAGGGCCCGCTCCCACAACTCACCATCATGCTTCCTTCAGGAAACACAACTTCCCATCTCAAAGCTTGGGGTGGGACACAAGGCGTGCAGTGGGGATTGATCCCAGGGGCTTTTCCCCCCTCCCAGCATGGACACTCACCCATCAGGTAGCTCTTCACCTTCAGGTAGCCCACGGCCAGCCGGAGGATGGAGAGTTTATCCAGCCTGGAGCGCACATCCTCGGGGAAGGGCAGCAGCCCTGTCAGCTTGTTCAGCTCCTGGTTCAGCCGGTCCCGGTGCCGCTTGGAGGGGTTGGACTTCACACCCTCGGGGGGAGGTGGTTTGGGGCTGGAAGAGGCAAAGGAGAGGTTAATCAAATTGGGATTGTCCAACAGGCTCTTTCCAAACCCAGCACTGGCTTTGGTGCAGCCACAACAGAGAAATGTTTAAGATTATTCCACACACACCCTTCCCCTCTTAGAAATCACAGAATCACAGACTGGTTTGGGTTGGAAGAGACCTTAAAGCCCATCTTGTTCCACGCCCTGCCATGGGCAGAGACACCTTCCACTATCCCAGGTTGCTCCAAGCCCTGTACGACCTGGCCTGGAACACTTCCAGGGATGGGGCAGCCATGGGGCAGAATGAGATGAGCTTTAAGGTCCCTCCTAACCCAAACCATTCTGGGATTCTATGACTTAAACAAAGTATTATCACATAGAGTAGTTTAGGGCACTGCACCGTGAAAAGAGCCTCTCTTAAAAAAAAAAAAAAGTTGATGTAAAAAGTTTTGGTTTCTTCCAATATTTTGATTTCTGTCCCTGTCAGATGGGCATTTCAAAATTAAACCAACATTTGATGCCAAACTTAGGCCCCAGGGGCAACCCTCAACCTGCAGAAGGAACAGTGTCCAGGAGAACAGCCTGAAGCCTACACAAGGTCCCATCTCTGTCAGCTGCAGTTATTTCACCCACCCCAGCCAAAACCCCAGCACAGCAGTAAGAGCTCAGTTAATAACTTTAACGAGTCCTAGACACCACACTGTATCCTTCATTTTTTAATGCCAATCTGATTTCATAGCTCAAAGACAAATCCTTCAGTCCCCCCCCAGCTCTGTATCTCACTCAGCTGCATCTCCTAACACACATCTTGTTTGGTTTGATGTAATTTGTCTAACCAAACACTCTCTCTCTGCAGGCATCCTCACTTCAGGAAGGAGCTTTGGATAACAGGATCTGCCAGTATTTAGCAGCAATTTAAGCTCTCTCCTCTACCACCACTCTCCAATCTCATCTGGCAGGGCTGCTCACATATGTGACACGAGAGGAAACGAGCATTAAATGAAATGCACTGAAGCGCCTGTTGAATTTGCAGCTCAGAGAGAGATTGAGGGGTCTTTTAGGGCTGAATGGAAAATTGCAGCGTTTTCCCAGGAAAGCTCAAGCCTGCTGGGTTGTAAGAACAGCATCAGGAGGGATATCCCCTCTCGCAGGGAAGCTGGAACAACCCAGCTCCAAACTAGCCCACACAAGATGGGTAAAACACGCTGGCACCAGGGCTTTTACAAAGCTTAAACACTTTTGAAATCACAGTCATGCACTAGGAAGGAGAAAAATTAAAACAGTTTTCTTTTGATTAAAAAAAAAAGGGGTGAAGAAAATTTGTCTGAGATTCCTCAGATATCCTTTAAAGTCTTCTGGCCACTCACCATCCAAATCCAGCTCTGAACAGGCAGAAAGAAGAGAAAATGAGACTGGAGATGAGCACGGCAGCAGGTAAAACACTGAGGTATAACAGAACTGTTGGGATAGCCTGGCCAAACACTGAAAATCCTCTGGCTGAGGCACACAGGGTGACACAGCCAGCAGCAAGTCACCCCAAGGAGGACACCCCAACACCTCTGTTCCTGCACGTCCCAGCTGCAGCACACAGGGTGCTCCATGGCCAGCCTTGAGAGGGGGGATGCCAGTGAGGAAAATGGCTCATGGAAACAGTGAAGCTTGCTCTGGACATTTAAAACCTGTTTTATTTCCCTTCCCTTTGGCCCAGTGGTTATGAAGCACACTGTACCATGGGGTTCATGGTGAAGCTAGTGGCCCCCGTGCTGAGGGAAATCTCAGCTCCCAGCCCCAAAGGCTGTGCTGCTGCTGGGGTTTGTTTTTCCCCAGCTGCTCTTTGAACAGGAACTCAGTAGGAAGCGTACCCCTTCTGCAAGCTGGCAAGTACCAAGGGAGATTATTCCTGACAGTGGAACTTGCCTGAGCTGATCTATTGTCTCCTAATTCTTATGAATAGTTTTTTGTAGTAAGTAAAAAGCCCTGAGCAGACTGCAAGGGGGGTGGAGAAGCCCCTCAGCCCATCCTCCCCGTCCCCTCCGGCTGGCTGCACATCCCACTGCCACCAGCCCTGCTCCGCCTGGCCTCTCCCAGCAGGATCCTGCTCCAAGATCTGACCCATCACAGAGAAAAAGAATCTCTTCCCGTTCCCAAGGCTGACCTTGCAGAAGCAGGGAATGAGGGCCCTTCTACACCAAAGAGACACCTTCTGCTGCACCCTGAAGCCACACAAATCCAGCCCAAACTCTCAGGCTGGTATGCCAGAGGGCTGGAATCACCACTCCGAGACGAAGAGAAGACAGGTTTGTGGCAAAACACCTATCCTTCATGTTTACACAGCAAGACTCCCAATCAAATACCCGAGGGAGGCTCAGGGTCACCTCACCACAGGTTTCAAGAGTTGATGCTACCTCCTTCATCCTGGGCTATTACTCAGCTCATCCATGTCCTCCCCCACAGCCTCCCAGGAACAGATACCCACCTTTAGTTGCTATACACCTGGAAAAGCTGAGGTTTAACAGGATGGTGGGACTTGGGAGCTGGAGAAGGCACGAGGGAGGCAGGAAACACTGGGGACACCGAGGGGGATGTTATGCAACAACTACTGAGCAGCATGGTAATTAAGAATTAAGGACTCGAGATATTTTGGTAATTACTAATTGCTGTATGTTTGATTTAGGCGGGCACCAAAACATAGCCCAGCCTGCCAATCACTGCTGAGCAGCTCAAACTCTCCAGCCAGCTTCCTCACCGGTTGCAGGACAAGCATCTTTGGCATTTCTGTTCTCCCACCAGCGTGCCAGAGCCGACACAGCGTTAGCTCAAATTAACCCTGATTAAAACCGAGTAACCCAAGCGTGCTGCTCCCTTTTGCTCCGCCAGCGCTGGCACCAGAGCGGCTCCAGGCACTTCCCCAGAACCAGCTGGGCTCCCGCTGCCCAGCTGTCGCTCGCCCTGCCCGGTCCCACGCACCTACCTCTTGGGCACCGGCTTTTTCCTCTTCCTGCCGGCGTACATCCCCGGACACCAGCGGTGCCCACCGGAGCGGCGGCAGCGGCGGCACCGCGCCCGGGGCGGGGCTCCGGGGGACGGGCACAGGCCACGCCCCTGCCACGCCCTTGGGTGGCCACCAGGCCCAGGGACCACGGGCCCGGCGACACCAAATCCTGGGAAACCTGGGTGTCCGTGGGGCACCCTCCACAGGGGACACTAAATCCTCGGAAACGCTGTCCCCATGGACCGCTGTTCCTAGGTGACACCCTAACCCTGGGGACACTGAGCCTCAAGGGCTACCCTCACAAAAGGACACTAAGTCCTAGGAAACACTGTGCCCGTGGGCCACCATCCCCAGGGGAGACCAAATCCTCAGAAACACCATGCACCTCAGCCACAATCCTCAGGGGACACCAAATCCTGGAAAACACCGTGTCCACAAGCCACTCTTCCCAGGGGCCACCAAATCCTGGGAAACACTGTCACTGTAGACCACCATCCTATGTTCAGGTGACACTGAATCCTGGGAAACTTATCCATAGACCACCATCCTCCAGGAAAATTGGACTGTGGGAAACACCGTGTCTGTGGGCCATTGTCCAAGGGGAACACCTGGCAAACACCATGTCCATGGGCCACCACTCCAGAGCCTGATGCTCCTTCAGGAAAAACCAGCCTGTTCCCTCTCACTTCGCCCTTCCCTGAGTTAATGCTGCCCAAAGCTTTTGCTCTTCCCCCAAAACCAGCTCCAGCTGCTGTGGTGAGGCCCTGGCACAGAGCGGCTTGGGAAGCTGTGGCTGCCGCATCCCTGGAAGGGCTCGAGGCCAGGTTGGACAGGGCTTGGAGCATCCAGCTAGTCTGGATGCAGACAGAGCTGTTAAGGAAACCCTGACCCATCCTTTGTGGATTGTTTGGTTGGGTTTTTCAAGCTGCTTGCAAATTCCAGGGATAAATCCTTGAAATGCATCCTGATTGCTTCTTGCTGGGGGGAAAGCAGAAGCCACTAATGGTGTCACAAATGTGCCAGGTCAGCAGAGCCAATGTCACTTTGATGGGAAACATGTAAAACGTTTCGTTATGACCTTCCCAGGCCCAGTAATTTGACAGTATTTTAAAATAAGGGCTAGGGCTACTGCACGTGTTCCAAGCCTGAAAGCTTGGAGATGTTGGACAAGCACCTGAAGCAGGGTGCAGAGGGAATTAGGACAAATGGATATGCAGGTATTGGAAAGAGACGTATCCCAGGCTCCCTCCTGTGGGACCTGCGGGCAGACATAGCGCAGGCATCCTGTCTGTCCCTTATCCCACCTGCTCCCTAACCCGGCTGTTCATTGTCCTGCTCGCTCCCGGCCTCACCTGCTCCCTAGCCCGGCTCTCCCTTGTCCCACCTGTTCTCTATCCTGCCCGCTCCCTAACCCGGCTGTTCCCGCTCTCACCCGCTGCCTGCTTCATCTGTTCTCTATGTCCTCCTGTTCCCTAAAATGGCTGTTCCCTATTCCCACCTGCTCCCTAACCCGGCTGTTCCCTATTTCACCTGTTCCCTATTCCCACCGGTTCCCTAACCCGGCTGTTTCCTATTCCCACCGGTTCCCTAACCCAGCTGTTCCCTTTTTCACCTGTTCCCTATTCCCACCGGTTCCCTATTCCCTCCGGCTCCCTAACCCAGCTGTTCCCTATTCCCACTGTNGCTCCCTAACCCGGCTGTCCCCTATTTCACCTGTTTCCTATTCCCACCGGTTCCCCAACCCGCCTGTTTCCTATTCCCTCCAGTTCCCTAACCCGGGCTGTTCCCTATTCCCACCGGTTCCCTAACCCGGCTATTCCTTATTCCCACCGGTTCCCTAACCCCTCTCCCGCCCGCTCCCAATCCAGGCTGTTCCCTGTCCCACTGGCTGTCGCCGCTCCCGCCCGCTCCCCATCCCACTGCTCCCTAACGCGGTTGGGCCCAGTCCCACCAACTGCCCGTTCCTGTTCCCACTGCTATTCCCTAACTGGACTGTTCCCTATCCCGCCTAGTCCCTATTTCTAACCAGGCTGTTTCCTGTCCCACCTGCCCGCTGACTCGGCTGCTCCTAGTCCCGCCTGCTGTCTGTCCCCCTGTTCCTTACCCACGCCCTAGTCCCTATCCCGCTCCTTCCCGGCTGCCCCGGTCCCCGCTCCCGCCAGAGCCCACACGGGCCGTGGGCGTGGCCTTATGTGAGGGGCACGGTCAGGGGCGTGGCACCCCAGCGCCTTCGTCACCCCCGGGCGCCGCTGCTCCTGCCCGACGTCATCACCGCGCGCCGCCGCCCTCCGCCCGGCACCGCCATGTCCTTGTGGGTGTCCCGGCTTGGCCGGGCCGTGGCCGCCCGGGGCCGGCGGGGGAGCTCCGGGCCGCGCAGCGCCGCGCTGGGCTCCGTCCTGCTGGGGGTGAGTGGAGGTGGCTGGGTAGGGCCCTGTCTGGAGCTCCGTCCTGCTGGGGATGGGTGAGCAGGGACAACCTGGGGCCGGGGGTGCCTCTCCCCGGGGCTGGGCTGTCCCTTGGGAAGGGACATTCCCTCCCAGGAGAGGCGGCGGAATGCGAGGCAGGCTGGAGCAAATGCCGGAGAGTGGAGTGCAGTGAGTTTTGGTTGCGGCTGTGGTCAGCGGTGCTGCGAGGAAAGGAGTGTTAAATAGAAATGGACGCTCCTGTGTAAGGGAGGTCACTGCACTGCTCACAGTGATGCTGGTACGGTGTCCTTTGGGGTCTGTGGGGGCTCTGAGCAGGGCTCAGAAAGGCCCTGCCTTCAGCCCCATAGCTCAGGTGGGGCCCTCTTGTCACCTCTGAGAAATCGAGGGATAGTTAAGGCTGGAAAAGACACCCAAGATTACCAAGTCGAAACTTTTGCCCACTAAGCCATGTTGAAATGAAGCTGTAACTCTCCTGAGAGCGAGTTTAGTATGTTATGTGCCCAAAACCACACAAAATACAAGCAAAAGTCTAATGTTGAGTCTCTCTTGGGAACTCTGAGTGTGTTGTGTGTCTGGCCTTCAGACTGTAAACTACTTTATGCTTTCTGTCTTCTCAGCCTTTAATTTCCTGAACAATATCCCAGCCTAAACACTGCTGCAGTTGCTAAGCTGAAATGCTGGTGCTAAGGTTGCTGAGTAAAAATTCCTTGTATTAGATGCGTGAGAGCGTGTCCTGTGTGTATGTGTGTCTGAAAAAGCAGCTTTTTTAGCTAAAAAACCCCTCCAAATCTGCTGATTTCCCTGTGTTTTCTCCAGGCAAGAATCCACACCAGCCCTGAGCAGAGTCTGCAGTATGGGTGGCTGGCCTATATGTTGGGAGAAAAGGCCAGCAAGAATTTCACAGAGCACAGCAAAGTGTTCACAGTGGAGGGGAATCTGTCCTCTGGGAAGGGCAGGCTGGCCCAGCAAATAGCAGACAAACTGGGTATGTCTCACTCTGCTGCTTCCCTGAGAGGTGCCAGGCTTTAATCGCCACTCTGGTGCAGGGGAACTTCCCCAGAGCAGCAGTTCCTGATTGGGAAGTGCTGGAGGGAGTGGGGAGGGTTTGTGGGTGGTGTTGGTGAGGTTTGGGGTGGGTGTTTGTTGTGAGTGAAGCTTCAGTTTTCATGGAGTCCGTGTGCTCACCGTGTTCCCGGAGAGCTGGGGTTTTCCACGTGGATGTGCTTGGAACAGCTCAGCTCTCCCTGGGCAGTGGCAGTGCTTGGAGTTTGGGTTCATTGCCCTCTGCTGTGATGGATAGAGGGGCTGGGGCTGTTTGGGAGCTGCTCGAGGAGCAGCTGTGTGTTCAGTGGCTGGAGAGGCGTTCGCTGCAGATGAGCACAGCTTATTTCTGCTGTGGGCTTCTTCTCTTTCTCAGGAATGAAGTACTTCCCTGAGGCAGACATCCACTACCAGGACAGGACCTCGGGGGACGGGAAGCTGCTGCCTGACAAGTTCAATGGTTTTTGTAACCTGGAGAAGTTCTACACGGACCCCAAGTCTCCCGACGGGCACTCGTACCGCCTGCAGTCCTGGCTCTTTGGGAGCCGTGTCCTGCAGTACGCTGACGCCCTGGAGCACCTGCTCAGCACAGGTTGGGCAATCCTGGAATGGTTTGGGCCACAAGGGACCTTGCAGCTCCTTTTGTTGCAGCTCCTTCTGTTCCAACCCAGAGCCTGCTCTCCCTTGCAGGTCAAGGCGTGGTGCTGGAGCGCTCTCCCTACAGCGACTTCGTGTTCCTGGATGCCATGTTAAAGCAGGGATATGTCCACAAGAGATGTGAGTTCCTGCCTGCAAAAGGAAGCTGTTTGGCCATAATATCTTAGAAGTCTGATAGTTTGCTTTAAAAAAGAAACAAAAAGTTCCTGCTTGGAAGGAGGGATTCCTTTAAATGTTCAGTGTTCATATGTTGCTGAGTGGAGCCGGTCTGGGCTCAGTGGCAGTAAGAGGACAAAAGATAAAGAGCACAAATTGAAATGCAAGATGTTTCATTTGTAAGGAAAAACCCTTTTTCACTGTGAAGGGAATCAAACCCTGGAGCAAATCACCTGGAATCTCCCCCCAGAGATTGTTCAAATGGTGTGGGCAGAGTTCTCAGCAGAGTGATTGAACTGGGTGATTTGGGGATGTTCTTCCCAACCTGAGAGATTTGGTTTGGGGTCATGGGCACTGACCTCCTGAGCTGTTGCTGCCTGTTCTTAGTAAGTCTGTTCTTTTGGCTGCTCTTGAGGTGGGCATAACTGTTTTCTTGACTGCCTCCTGTTTTTGCTGTTGGATTTAAGAGATGTGTATTTGTTTTTACCACCTGCTGTAAGTTGCTGGATGGCTTTGAGAGCTGGTTATAATGACCTGTGTCTTCCCTCTCTGCATTGCTGAGGCAGCAAAGCCTGGCAACCCACAATTTAATACAAAATCCCAGTTTGGATTGTACTGGAATCTTTAGGGAACAAAAATCTTGATTAGAGCTACTGCTGCTTACTGTCTCTAAATGGTGGAGGAAGAGCTGAGATTCCTGTAAACCTGAGTCAGGAATAAAGTCCCTCTTTGATATAACTGGGTTTAGATTCTTAGATCTCAGTGCACGGAACTTCCCTGGAGATAGAATTCAGGAAGTTTACAGATAAACTGTTTGAAGAAAAGCCTACCCTAAGGTTGCTCTATGAGCCCAGAAGAAGAGACTGCAAATACAGAGGGGAGGAATGAGATTTATTTGTGTTTTACACAGGCCTTGATCACTACAAAGAGGTCAAGGAGATCAGCATTTCTGAGTTTCTGCCACCTCACCTGGTCATTTATATAGATGTGCCTGTTCCAGAGGTGCAGAAGAGGATTCAAGAGAAAGGCAAGGTAATTTGATCTCTGATTGTTGCCTGTTTCTCTTACCTTTATTATTACTTGTCTCTCACAATTGCTGCCTGCTAATGTCTATTGTAATCACACCTTATGTGTGAGTCCTGTGGGGTTTGCTGCTGAATGCTGCTTCTGAGGAGCTGCTTGTCCTCTGAGGTGTGAGATCTGTGTGGTGGTGGTGATTCTGTGGGTGTTCTCGTATACTTCCTTAAAAAAAAAAGGCAAAAACAAAGCAAAAATCAACTTTTTGTGTGACTGCATCAATATGTTGTCATTTGTGGAATGAGAAATTGTTTTAAGAGCAGGTGACTTTTTATACCAGGCTGTGTAGCTGCCACTTCAGAAGCCATGGGCAGGTGATTGCTGTTGCAATGCACTTGGAGATGATATGTTTCTTATTCCTGAGTGCCAGGAGCCCAGCTGGGCTCCCTGGCTTCTGCTTCCTAGTTGACTGCTTCCTCACACCTGTGCTGGGGTTCATGTGTGAGTCACCTGGGATCAGCAGGTTCACTTAACTCCCTGAAATCCAGTAAATCACTGCTGGATGACTGCATTATTGAGCTAGTCTTGGCTCAGGAAAGCTGTAGGGTGTTTTTGGGGAATGACTAATCTATGCAAGGTTTGTAATTTGTTTTGGTTTTTTTTTTCCTCCTTTCTTTGATACTTAGTTGTGTACTTGTAACTGTTTGTAGATGTGTTATGAGGATTCAAAGATGTTTGTCTTGCCTTGTTTGAAAGGCTATGGGAAATGCAGTTTAACTCTGGAAAACCTGATAGATTAAAAGAGGTTTGATTTGTTAGAAAAAATTCTCAGTTAAGAGGCTCTTCATGTATTGGGGGAACCTGTGAGTTCTTAGCCCTTCTGAGTATGAAAATCAGGGGCACTTTTGAAACCTTTGGACAGAAATTGCTGATGTAGTTTGTGACTTTTTGGGTCAGTGGCAGTGCTGAGCTCCGTAGGACTTGTTTGGGGAACACATGATAGATCAGAGAAATCCCTGGTGTTTTGCAAATGTGGCATTGAAAGTACACTGTGTGGAAAGCAGCTGGTTAACAGTAGGGATGATATCCACAAAATTTTACAGGAGTTTGAAGTGGATGTTTGGCCATGGACTTGTCTGAAACTCTGGAAACAGGTGCAAATTTGGCCTCCTTATGGAAAAGGTGGACTCAGTCTCCTGTTTTCTGGGTGGCTATTAGAGCTCCCTGGAATTGTAGTTAGTAGGGATGAATCAGTCCTTGGATAGCTGGGGGCTACTCTAGCTCTTTCATGGCATGTAAGGAACTCCAAACACTCCAAATGCCTTAATTCTTTGAAACTTTCACTGATGTGCATGTGGTTCACTTGGATGTTTGACTGCTGATCCCAGAGTGAGCCCTTGGCAGGTGGTGGAGCAGCCCTTGGAGTCTGTGCTAGTGGGAAAAGAAAGTTAATTCCACAAAAAATTCTTTTTCTGTTTGTTTGTAGCCATATGAGAAGAAGGTGTCTCCTTCCTATCTCCAGAGCATTGAGGATGCTTACAAGAAGACCTTCCTACCAGAGATCAGGTTAGCAAATCAAAATGTTTTGCCTCTTAAGTCTTTGAGCAAAAATGTGTGCAAATCTCAAAATCTCTGCCAATATTAACAAATCATGTGGAAAAAAATCCTCCTTGTGCTGCAGGGTACAGTATTGTGCCCTAGTGAAGGGGGCACAGCATAAGAACTGTGTGAGTGTGGTTACCTCTGCCATCCCAGAAGGCTGATGCTGGTGTTGGAAGATTAAAGTGAGTTCAGGAGTGGTGTGCAGAATGCCACAGCTATGGCTGTGTGTGGTTGCACGACCTGAGGGAGGGAGTGATGCAATACAAGCTTTTCTCGGGCCTTTTTGGAAAACTTTAGGGCTTTTCTCTCCTCTAAAAGGCCTTTCAGTTGTCACAAAATCCCAGAATGGTTTGGGTTGGAGGGACCTTAAAGCTCATTCAGTGCCACCCCTGCCATGGCAGGGACACCTTCTTTTATCCCAGGTTGCTCCAAGCCCTCTAGGACCTGGCCTTGAACACTTCCAGGGATCCAGGGCAGCCACAGCTTCTCTGTGGCTGTGCCAGGGCCTCCCCACCCTCACAGGGAGTAATTCCTTCCCAATATCCCATCTAACCCTGCCATTCCCTGTGTCCTGTCTCTCTCTGGGCTCCCCTGGCTTCCTCTAACTGGGAAGCAGAAATGTGTGCCCTGTAAACCTGGGATGAAACAGAGCTTGCCAGCTCTCCCAATTCTTATAAAAGAGCTCTAGGAAAATTAAAATTGTCCTAAAAATCTAAAAGCAGAATTATGGTCCCTCTTAATTCTGGAAGGGAAACTCTCAAAGGGTATCAGATGAATTAACTGTGTAAGCCCTGGTGTGCAGGAGGCTGATGTAAATCAGTAGATTCCCAGGTGTTTTGTAGACTGTCTGTGACCCCCTGGTGCTTGCTTTGTCTCCCTGGCTGGGTCAGTGTGATGGCTCTGCCAGCTGCTGAGGTGAATAACTTCATCCTGAGCTTGTCACTCATGCAGGCAGGGGTTGTTGGTGTCATGTTATGGTCAGCGACCTCCCCCCCCACCATGTCCCCACAGCCAGCACATTGCTCTTGGAAGGGAGTGGGAAGCCTTGGGAATGTCATCCCCCTGAGGGCAAACTGCTGCAGTCAGTGGTGGGGAGAAAACTGCTGCTTGTTCTCTGGATCACATCGAGCCTCACATGCATCTCGTGGTGTTCAGCGAGGCTAAATCCTAAATCCTGCTGTGATTTCACCTCCTTGCCCTCTGTGTGTACATGGTCAGTGCTCCTGTTAGGCAAACCCCCTCTGCTCGGCATCCTGGCAGTGGATGGGCTCCCAGCAGCCTGTCACATTCATCTGTGTCTCTGTCCCCTGCCTGTGGGGGAGCTGGGAGTGTGTGAATCCAGCTCTGTGCACCTTGGAACTTCAGGTGGCTGCCATCTGGGGTAAATGCAGAAGCCACAGCTACCTTAACTGTTTGTTTGCTGGAGTGGTGCAGGGGGCTGTGTTCATGCCTGGCTGTTACCTCTTAGTCTGCCTAGTCTGATTCCCTGACTCCTGGGGATGCCCAAAATCTGGTCCAAACAGGCTAAAAAGAATTGTTATAGACTGCTGAGCAAACTCCTGCAGGCTTTCCATGTTGAAGTTTGTTTGCTTGTTCCTTGAAAAGCAGTTTGTTACTGGGGAAAACTCCTGTTATCTCGTGCTATTTAACTGGAGCAGCCTGATGTTGCCTAAAGTGGTTTATAGTGGATTTTTGCTTTAAAATTGATGCTTCCTTTCTAATTGACTTGTTATGAATGTCTTTACTGTTTTTACTGCTAGTGATTTGTGAGCTGGGTGCTGTGGCAGGTACTGCCTGGTGATTTGGAACAGTGTTTGGGTTCTGTTTGATTCTTCTCTTTTCCTAGAGCAGAGCCTTAAAATTGGTAATGGTCTCTTTCATATCCAACACTGCTTCCACTGAGCAGCTGTTTTCTCTTAAGGAAAGCTCTGATAATCTGCAGAGTCACTGAGCAGCTGTTTTCTCTTAATGAAGCCTTGATAATCTGCAGAGCCAAATCAAGAGATGGGATGAAGTGATCTGATCGGCGTCGTTAATGCAATTGCCGGTGTCAGGCTCTGCTGAAGGCTGACCTCTCCCTTGGGCTGATATTGAGGAGGATCTCTTATTCCAGGTGCCTGCCCCATCCCTGGAAATATTTAAGGCCAGGTCCTGCAGAGCTTAGAGCAGCCAGGGACAGTGGAAGGTGTCCCTGCCCATGGCAAGAGGTGGAACAGGATGAACTTTAAGGTCCTGTCCCACCCAAACCATTTGGGATTCTATGAATTTTTCTCTATGCTCCTAAACTTTGCTTGTGATGTTTGATAGAATGTCCACATCAGGCTCACCTGTTCCAGAACCTTCCAGGTTTTCCAGCTGGAAACAGCTATTGCTGAATGTGGCTGAACATGTGTAGTGTGAAAGGTTCATGTAGGAACTCCTGTTGTGACTCTGTTCTGCAAGTGCCTTTTCTTTGAAAGCTGCTGGCTGATTTGAAAAAACAGTCTTCTAACCAGGATAACATTACCTTTTAAAAATGTTTTTACACTTACAGATCATGCTGCCTGCATTTGTATTCATTCAACTAGCTCAACTTGAGTAAATAGTGATAAATGAATGGATTCTTCTCTTGAAATGACTCACAGCTAGTCATGCACTTGGAAAAAGAAAAGTCTACCACAGTTTTGGGTTAGACTGAAAATTTCACTTATTTTCAAGTAGATTAGGCAGTTGTGATAGAGACAAGTATCCACTTCAATTAAATGAAAACAAATTCACGTGTGTGGCTTTTAAAATTTTTTTTCAACTGAAGTTATGTAGGTATCCAGGCCATTTGCCCTTTAAAAGCAACTTTCCACCAGCAAAGAAGCAGCTCACAGGTGCAACAGGAATTCTATTGCAACAGCTAGGAGCAATCTAAAAAATTGCAATGATTCTGGTTTGGTGTTTATGCCTTTTAACTTAGTTTCTGTTCCTTTTGGAGCGAGGAGGATGAGTAGAGCAGTTTTATCAGGGGAATTCAATTTCTGTGTTCTTTGCAGCGAGAGCAGTGAAGTTCTGCAGTACACAGCAACTGCAGCTGAGGATGTGGAGAAGGTAAGTTTTGCTTTTCTGTCAGTAAGTTTAATAGATTTCCTTTAGTTCAGTGAACTTTCCCCCTCATGGAGGTTATTAGCAGGGTAACAGAAGCCTTTTACCTCACCATCATTAACTCTCCTCTCTAGCTGCTGTTCCATCAGGGAAAGAGCACCAAGGCTTTTGAGACTCTGGACAGGTTTTGGGCCCATTTCAGTTCTAGGGATAGATTTCTGTTAATAACAGGAATATGATGTTAACTGGATAATAATAATCCTACATGGAAGCTTGCCAAGGAATCATCCCCACTTGGGAGGAGGGAGAGGAGAATTGCCCATGGGCTGTATCCAAGGGCTTTTTGGGTCTTCATCCTAATGAGCTGAGATTTTTACCCTACTTATACACAGCCCAAACTCCCTCTACTTCTATGTTATGTGCAGTGTGATTTGGCAGAGAGCTGACTAATATGTGTGTATGTGTGGTAACCTGTACCTCATTAAGCTTATTAGCATATTCAGAGCATGCATTTGAATATTTAAATGGCCCTTAATCAGACTGAAATTACGCTTTTGCCTGAGGTGTCCTTCAAAGTTCTGGTTATGTGACTGTGTGAAGCAGAAAATATTGATAAGGACTTCCCTGGTCCTAAAATTAATATTGCATACTCCTCCATAGGTGTACTGCTGTTTGTCTCTAGGCCTTTTGTTCCCTCTGTAAGAACAGGGTTGTGTGCCACATTCTGGCTCCTCTGCTGTTGTGGATGGATTTTTGGGTGCTCCTGCACTTGATAATAAAGGTTATTATTAATAACCAGTAGACCTGTGGGGCAGTGTGGGTTTGTATACCCCTAAAAAAGGGCTGGTGGCTTCAGTGTGACAGCAGATAATAAATAGAAAAAAATATACAAAAAATCAGGCTGAAATGAACAAAAAAAGCTGAGGTTGTGATGTGAATATAGAGAATCTAGAGCAATTACAGTAATTTTTTCTGGATAGCAGCATAGAAGCAAGGATAGGAGTTGAGAGCTGTGGTGTTTCAAGTTGGGTACTTGGTGTATTAAAGGAAAGTTGGGATGCAGGCTAAATGCATGTTTTCTTTCCATGTCTTCCTCTCTGGACACATCTCCAAGTGGTCAGAATAAAGCAGGTTGTTTTCTCCCTAGGTTTTTTTGTAGTAAACCCCATTGCTAGGGATTTGATTTTAATCCTTTAAATTGGGGCTTAAACTCAGTCTAAAGCTCTTACTGTTCAAGGAGCAACTCTCCTGAGCTCAGCAATCTTATCATTGCTCTAAATAGGGTCATCAGATGCACCAATGGAGTCCTTAATTTGCTTGGACAAATCTGGACTAGGAGAAGGATTATTATTTGGAAGTTATATGCCACAGAATGATTAAGGTTGGAAAAGACCCTGTAAGATTATCCAGCCTATGACGTTGTCTTTGTTGGGTGTTGGTAGATATTGATACTTGAAAGAATTCAGTTGTTTTTTTCCCCCTTTTCTGTTCAGATTCAATTTCTCTTTGGGATGATACAGCAGAAATTTCAAAATAAGGGTTGGCAGGGGGGCTTTGGCTTGTAAGGTGTGTGTTTACACAGGTGTATCCTCTTGATAGACAGCAGTGTTCATTAGCCCACTCCAAGCTGTTTGCTTAGGGATTTGGGAGCTGAATTTTTTTATGGCCTTATAGTTTAATAACTTTTGGTTTACTCAGAGCACACATATACAGCTTAGAAATGATTTTTTAAGTGTCCTAAAAAGGTCAGTTGGGGTTTCCTGCTGTAATTAACTTTGGTTGTGGTGGCTGAAGGGGTAATGAATGCTGAAATGAGCTTCATTAGGATGTTTCACACTTGTTTAGCATGAGGGTAAAACTGGGAATACAAATTTAGCTGTATGTTTAATTTCTTTTAAAGCCTTGGATATTTGCTGCTAATTCCTGGGGAGTGCCAGGGCATTCCTTATAAATTAAGAAGTTGTTCTTCTGTCCTGGTTGGGAAACTGATGCCATTGTTAAGGAGCTGCTTGGGAGAGAGATCATCTGACGTGATGGTAACAGTGAGCAAAACGAATTTGAATACAGATTCCTTTCCCCCTGTAGCACATTGTGAGCCCATTGTAGCAACTCTGTGATTTGTGCTGTTACCAGGTTCACAATTTGCAAAGCTTTGCTGTGGAGTGGAGAAGGAATTGCATTTGTTCAGCTTGTCAATTAAAAAATTCAAAGAAATAATGGCTATTTGAACTAACTTACCTTATACCTCTCTTATCTTGGAGTTACATTGCAGCAGTTTGTGCCTCAAAACTGTTTATTCAGTCATGTCCAAATCATTATTTCTTACCATGAAAACACAATTCTGGTAAGAGTGGATCTTTACAGTTGAGGCTACTTTGTAATAGCACTTGGTTCTCATTTTTTAAGTGGTAATAGCTGGGATGTAGTGTTTGCAGGGAATAATTACAGTGTATTTAATGTCAAGAATACAGGTATTTTTCATTTATCATTCTGTCACTTCATTGCTGACACGTGCTCACCTATCAATGGGTTGACAATGTGCCATCAGGAATTTGATCATGGCCTCAGCTTTATCCTTTCCCTATGGAAAAGGTCTCTGGAAAGGGATGTTTGGAGCTGTAACAATCCCCTCCTTCCCGAGTTGCTCCAAGGTGCTGTCTCCATCTCATCAGGTGCCTGAAGTGCATCTTCCTGACACCAGGGCAGGTTTCCCTCAGCTGCAGGCAGCCAGGTGTGATAAGCAATTACCTCCTGGAGCAGCAAAGATCTGTTTTCTGGTGGAGCCAGGCTGTAAGTGAAGCTCAAGCCAGGAATTGATAAGTTTGGGGATGCTGAAGGAATGATTTGCTGAGCTAGCACTGCTTGCTTGAAGGGTTCTGAGCTGTGAGTGTTACCTTTCCTTTCATGCATAGGTGGGTCCTGGTGGCTGGTGAAATCCTGAGCTCTTGGACTCAATGCTGCAGCTCCTGCAGGCCTGAGTTTTCCAGCCTGAAATGTGCCTTTGTTTCTGTGCTGTGAACCACACAGCACTGAGGCAGATGCCACACCTGCTCCCCTGCCTGTCTCAGGGACTGTTTTACTGAGCCACTCTGGGAATAAAACTGACCAAGCTTTATTTTTGTAACAAAAAGGAGTTAAATTTAGACTTATCTCAATTTCCTCCTGATTCTTCCTCAGGGGTGAGGTTGTACCTTTGCTTTTCAGCCCCAGTGGCAGGTTAAGGAAGACTGCCTTGCATCAGGTAAGAATTTGGCAACAAGGCACCTCTCAGCCAGTTTATTCCCTGCCATCCAAAGCTGAAAGCACAGGATTTTAGGAGATCCCCCATGTGTATGCCCAGTGTTCCTGGCAAGACCACAGCCTCCAGAAGTAGAACTTGGAGATGATCATGTTATCTCTAGACATTTGCCTTGTTACTACAGCTTTAGCAGTGAAGCCTTTCTCATTTGTTTAATAAGCAGTTTTGATTATTTTGTTGATTTTTGGATCAAATCACCCCTTAGTGAGCTTTCTTTTCTGATTCCAGGTAATTGAAGACATTGAGTACCTGAAGTTTGACAAGGGGCCATGGCTGGAGCAAGATGATGTTTCTTTCCATCACTTGAGACTTTAGTAAGTGTGATGTCATCCAGCCACCAAGCAATTCTTGGCATCAAGTCCTAGGGAAAATGGTCAAAGCCATGAGTTTTTAAAGGTGGGGTTATATTTTGTCATATTGGTCCTTGGCACTGGAACATGGTGTAGCATTTTTGCTGCTTATTGATGAGACAAAAGGCTCCAGACAAGTTTAAGAGTGGTTTTTGTCAGAGATCCTTGTCTGCCCTGTTGGAAGAGATCAGACTCAGATGCTGGAAAGTGACTTGTTGGAATAGAATTTAATTTGATTTTAATAATTCTTTGCAAGTGCACCATTTTTGATTTGGCAGTTTTGTTTATATAAAACACAAAGATATATATAAAAACAATATAGCTGCACTTGTAAGGCTGCTAATACCAGAAGTGAGACAGGCTCCCCATTTTACTGCAACTTCAGATTGAATATGCAGGTGGAAATTTCAGTCTAGTTACATTTTTAAAACAAAGTGTAAGAGTTATATTATTTTCATTATTTTCTCGTCATCTCACAGGTTAATAGAAACACAGATTTTTAAATTGACTATGTGCCCCTAAGTTTGTGTCTGTGATAGGCATCGGGATAGCAAGCTAAACTTTTTTAGCAGAGTTGTGATATTTCTTGGATGCTACTTTTCTGTGCTTTCAAATATCTCGTAAAAATAGAGATAATGCTCCTGTTGTATGGTTTTCTATCAAGGAGTGAAGATAGATTGCAGAAGAGCAGTGCTAGTGGTGTCTGAGAGGAACAAGTCATGATTTGGGTGCATTTTATGTGTCAAAGATGAAGTTTCTTTCTGTAGTTATTGGAGGATAACATCTAGTGACTTAGGCCCTAAAAAATTATCACAGTCAGACTTATTTTGAAGGAGGAAATAAGTTGCTTGTTTTCCTGTAGCTCCACACTACTGGTGCAGGTATTAGGAAAGGATTATTAATTGTGGTGAGTAGAAGGGAGTTGAAGGAAGCCTTACAATTAGAGCAGTGTGTTAAGATACTGTATGACAATTCTATTTAACCATTTTGGAAGGGAATAAATTGCTCTAAGGACTCAGTTGTTCATTGAACCTTGGAGGAGGGTGAGAGAAGAGTCTGCTGCACAAGGCTCTTGTCACTGTAGGTAATAGGAAATTATTTCTTCTTTTGGCAAAGACACGGGGTTGTTTGAAGATCCCAGAATGCAGTAAACTGCTTATTTAAACCACAGAATCATAAAATATCCTGTGTGGAAGGGACCCACGTTGAGCATTGAGCTCAGCTCCTGGGGTTTGCTTTTGAATCTTTCTTTGTGCTGGGCTGTGAGCATCCATAAAGGGGTGACTATACATCCTGTACCAGTCGAGCTCATGCTTTGCTCAGCTGAGTGAGGCAATCCTGGGCAATGTCTGGGGCAGCCTGGGAAGAGCCTCTTTGTAAAAATGTGTGTCTTTGGACATGATCTTTCCCCATGGTAACTCCCGAAGCACAGGCAGCCTGCTGCAGGTCAGCCATGGCGTGCTGGTTTCAATCCTTAGCCCAGGTGTGAGTCCATGAATCCTAAAGTTGATGCTTTTCTCACTGTTTCCAAGGGCCAAGTGGCAAAGAGCCTGTGGTCTCCACAGAGGTGCAGGTGTCCCGTGCCTGTGTGAATTTTTCCTTTGGAAAGTGGTTTTCCTGCAGGTTCCCGGTGCCTGCTCCTGTGCGGGCATATGCTGCCCTCTCCTGGGTAGGCAGGCTCCAGCAGGTTATTTAGGATGGTTTAGGTTGGAAAAGCCCTCTGAGATCATTGAGTTCACCATTCTCCCAGCACTGCCAAGCCCACTGTGGGCCCATGTCCCCAAGTGCCACACCCACACGGCTCTGGAGCACTTCCAGGGACAGTGATTCCACCACTGCCTGTTCCAATGCCTGACCAACCTTCCAGTGAGGAAATTTCCCCTAATATCTAATCAAAGTTCTGCCCTGTTTGGTTTTCCATCTGTACTTGCTTCCTTTGCTGACCTCCCAGCTCTTGGGGCTGTCAGCCCTGCTGTTCCCTTCTGCCCTCAGCTTGTACCAGTGTGTCTGGGGGACTGGGATGGGTGAGCAGGGCAGAGGAAAACTTTTTTTATTGCACACCTGTAGGGTCTAATGCATGGAAACCCCAGCAGGGCCTCTGAGTGATTAATCCAAATTAGGCAGCTAATCAAACTGGTGAGCCGAACCCATGGGCAATCAGTTGCATAATGATCTCTTTTATCTCCCTGCCTACCCTTAAGTGCTCTCCCTTGCTCTGCCAGTGTGGTTATGGGATCTTGATAAAAGGTTAAAAAGGCTGTATTGGAAGCTGGAGGGGTCTTCCAGAGGATACTCTTCACATCTTCCTCTCCAGCTGCTGAGTCCAACAGAAGCCATTCTGGCTTTTTAAATGTCTCAAGGAGCTCCTCTACTGCTGCTGCACTGTCTCAGGCATGTTTTTGTCTGGGCCCTTCCCAGTGACATTTGTCTGTCTACACATATTGCAGAATACATTGTGTTTGGGATGAGGAGCTGCAGGCTGTGTAGCCTTGCCTGTGTTACTTCATCAGCTCGTTGGGGGAACTTGCTGTGCTTGTTACATCAGCTAAATCTGTCCTTGCAGCTCCTTCAGAACCTGGCAGTGTGGGACAGAGACCCTGCAGCTCTGCTTCCAAGTGTAGTTTTGCCTAGCAAAGGGAAGAAATGTCCCTCTTTAAATGTCTGATTGCAAACAGCAGGACTAGAGGAGCCTGGCAAGAGGTGTGTTGGACCTGACTTTGGAACTTCTGCCATGGAGACTCCAAAAATCTCATGAGCTCTTAATTGTGAAACTTCTGGCACTAGAAACTACTTTCTTTAGCACCTTGGTTCTCTCTTCATCATAAAATCATAGAAACCCAGAATGCTTTGGGTTGAAAGGGACCTTAAAGCTCATTTCATCCCTCCCCTTGCCATGGACAGGGACACCTTCCACTATCCCAGGTTTTGCTGCAGTTGAAACACTTTTGTGATTTCTTCTTTGCAGTGGCTTTTCTAGGTTTGAAGAGCTGTTTTTGCACCTTCTCCCCTTTTCTTGCAGACCCGCTTTTTTAAGATTTTTTTTTTGTTCTTGGTGTTGATGTTGAGTGTTTGCTCACCAAGGGAGTGGCTGTGCCTCACCTTGGCCATGCCTGCCTGTTCTGCCTGGCCAAATGAGGGAATTGGAGTCCCTTTGGCAGAGGGAATAGTAATTTCATCTATCAACATAGAACTTATCTGGAATGGTTTTGTGGTGTTGGCTTTTAGGCCAGTGAATGCTGTTAGGTCTCTCTTGTCACTTGAGTTTTTGTGACTATGCCAACATCAGGTGTTGAGAAGTCACAGCCCAGGCTATGCAAACTCAGGTGTTTTTGTTGGGTTGCCTGGTTTATTTATTTTTTTCTAACCAGTCTCCTTCCCTCACCCCACCTTGCACCTTTGGCAAGGTGCTGCAAGCTGAGAGCTCCTTCAGAAAAGTCTGATAAAGTGTCAGAAAAGAATAAATAGTGGTAGTTTTCTCCTGAGGGAGAGGGAGAAAATGAAAGAAGTGTAAAAGATGCCTGTAAATGCTTCCTGCTGAGCAGGGAATTAGTCCTGGCAAGTGGCTGTGTTTTTGTGGTTAGACATTGTTGTGGCAGGTGTCTTTGGGTGTGCTTTTGCTTAGTATTCCAAATTATTTCTGAAAGTGCAAAGAACACAGAGAACCTATCAGTAGCTTTCATTATTTTCTTGTGCAAAGAAGTTTTGGGAGCAGCAAGTTTGTCATTTGGCCCTTAACTAAAATTAATTGTGCTTGGGATTTGTCCTCTCCAAATGGCCACTTGGCTGAGATTCAGGAAGGAATGGATTCACTGCAGAGTAGATGACCACAAAACCTTATTCTCCTGTGTGATGTTATGTTTTATATGTGCCTGCACTCCTTTTTGTGCCTTCCAGCATGCAAAATACACATTTAATGTTGTTGAAGTTAAATAATGGTGTAGTTTATAGGAAGCATCTTTAGTGTTGATCCTGATCTTGGAAAAGGGCGTTTATCCTCACCTTCTCCCATCTGAACTTTGGATTATTGTATTTCCTCTCAAATCTGTCTGTAGTGGGATAATTTACAGAGTGTATATCAGGGTATGTTAGGAAACCAGTTCACTTATTGGAACTCTTCATTGCTGGAAGGAAATGTCCCAAAATTTATGATTTGGGGGTAAAAATAGTTGCTAAAAGATGATAAACTTTGCATTGCTCAGGGCATGTGTTTGATGTGCATGTCAGTATTTGTTGATAAATGTAATTCACTGAAAACAACCCAATTTGCAGAGTTTCTGGTGTTGGATTTAGTGCTGCCTGGAAAGGGATGTGTTTTTGCCAGCCACGTGCAGGTGGCACTGTTGGCCTGTGCATAACCACCATAGGCAGCAGGAGGCTTTCTAGCAGTTTCTCAGGCATTTTTAATTCGGGGTATCTGAAGTGCTGATGCTGTGCAGAGTGGATTGGTGGTGGATCTTGAGATCCATCACTGGAGCTGCTGCAGCTTCCTCCAGATATTCCTAGGCAGGATGCTGGAGGCACTGCCTCCTTCCAGACCCTCTTACTGTCTCAGTACTGGTCCATTTAGGATGGGAATTTAGCAGGATAGTGTATGGCATTCAATAAAACCACTGGGTTTTACACTGCTTTTGTAGAAAGAAAAAAAGCCAGAGGGGATTCATGGTGAAGGGTCCCAGGAATGATGGAGCATCTCCAAAGAGGATGAGCCTGGGAGGGGAAATGGAGAAGCAGGAAGTTGGAGCAGGAGCAAACTAGAGGGGAGGATGAGGGGCAGTACATCATAGATTTGCGAGGAGAAGGATAAATGTTTGCAAAACAGCCCAGACCTTTGGAAGCTTTATTTAACAGAAAAGTAGCTCTTGAATCATAGAATGATGATTATGAATCCTAGAATGGTTTGGGTTGGCAGGGTTCTTAAAGCCCTGGTAGTCCACCCCCTGCCATGGGCAGGGCCACCTTCCACTGGGTCAGGTTGCTCCATCCCAGCTCCATCCAGCTTGGCTTGGAACATTCCCAGTAATGGGGCAGCCACAACTTCTCTGGGTACAATACTTGGCTGTTGCTGGGGCAGGGTGTGAACTGAGTGCTCCTTTTCCCCTCAGTGTGCAGGACAAGGTTGGAGTGCTGGATTCCGTGTCCATCCCACGCTTCATCCCTGAGATCACCATTGGCGGCACTGAGTACGACAAGATCTATTACGAGTACCGGGCGGTGAGTGCTGCTGGGGACAGCTGGGGACACGGCCANCATGGCCAGGGTGCTCCTTGCTACTGGGGACAGCTGGGGACACGGCCAGGGTGCTTCTCGCTGCTGGGGACTCGGCCAGGGTGCTCCTTGCCGCTGGGGACAGCCAGAGGACACGGCCAGGGTGCTCCTTGCTGCTGGGGACACGGCCGGGGTGCTTCTC
>VWZV01007049.1:99705-205285 GCA_013397155.1 Irena cyanogastra | reverse complement strand
GGGTGCTCCTTGCTGCTGGGGACACGGCCAGGGTGCTCCTTGCTGCTGGGGACACCCTGCCTGCCACCCTCCTGCCCATTGCTACTGGCAACTCCTGCATTTTGCCTGAATCCCCGCCTTTTTTGAAGTCTAGCTTTCCTTCAAGGGGAATAACGAAGCAAATGGTTTGTTTCATAAGTTGATTTTTTGTTTTTCCAATCTTTAGATGTGGACTAAAGGATAAATGGTTTTCATTTGTTTCCGTTTCTTGTGCCCTGATGAGTCTGTGGCTTCTGAAACCTAAAAGAATCCCTTAAGTCAAACAAGAAAATTGGAAACCCATGGCGACTCCTTATCAAAGCTGAGGGAGGGGGTGTTTTTTTAGAGGAGGGATGAATGCTGCCTCGCTTCCCCAAAGTGCTGTTGCTTTAAATAGAGTGTTTCTGCATGTGGGCACGCATCCAAAGCCTGTTGTGCCCAGCGCTCTCATACACCTCATGCAGGCACCCACACAGGGTTTTAATTAGCTCCTGCCTTGCTGCTTCTGGAGACAGCAGCTTCCAATCCTCCTGGAGCTCTGCCCTTGTGCTGCTCAGTGTTTGCCTGGCCTGGGGTCCTCTCCTCCCCACGGGGCTTGCCTTAGGCCCAAGTATTGGAAAAGCCTCTTGGAGAAGTTGTGGAGCTGATGATAATCAATACTGAGTGGCCAAAGTTACAGGTGAGTCTCTGTTTTCCAGCTGGGTTGAAATCTTCTCTGCCAGTGCATCTTACTAGTTTCCAAGCAATCTTGAAGACAAAAAGAGGAATATACGATATAAATTGTTAGAAGCCATGATTTGCATAATCCAAACCCTATCATTTTTCTTTTCCTGGTAGCATGGAGTCTCTTTTTGAGATTAAAATGTAAACTACAGATTTATGGACTTGTTTGGAAACTGAACTACCAATGTTCTCTTCTAAAATAGACAGAATATTCCAATAATTTGTTCCTCCTTGGCTGGTTGTGTAGTGGAGAGGCTCCTGGGTTCACACTGTTCTGCCTCATTTGAGATGTGACCTTTCCAGCTTGTAAAAAGGGCTAAAGGTTAAAGCAGCAGAAAGCATCTGATATTGTCTAATGGATTTGAAAACTCTCTGGTCCAGCTGAGAAATTGCTCTCAGAATTTCCCCCTCCTTGCTGTCACATTCTTAAATCCAAAACTTCAAGCTCAGGCTCAGGATTTTTGGAGCCCTTCCCTCTGAGAGCCGCCTGTGCTGTGCAGCACAGATTTAAGCAGGATCTGCTGCATGACTCGTCTCTAGCACACAGCATCCATCTGCACTGCCTGTGCCTTTCTTCCCTGAGATGAGAGGGCTTTTTTTGGGCTGAGATGTCCCTTTGCAGTAGAGCTGGGAATTACTGAGGCTGCCTGACACACAGCTAGATGTGACCTCGGTGCTGTGTGCTGAGAGCCCGGGGTGAGACTTCTGAAAGCCTTTTTTCCTCTGGCTATACAGCAGCACATCCCTCTTTGTGCTGGCAGGAAACTGAGAATGTCCTGGCTCATCCAGTAAGTGGCTGCCAGGAGAAATTTGTGACTTGCCATGCAGATGTAGCAAAGGCATGCTTAGGAGTAGGAATATGGGTACCTGGGAAGGAAAGCTGTGCTCTCGGATTGCTCTGCTCCATGCCAGATAGTTGACAGCTGAAGCTGAGCAAAAAAAAACTATTGCCAAAATATAATCTCCCTTCTGCAGCCTTGTTTGTAGGCCCTGATTCAGGAAAGTGCTGCGGAAAGTGATAATGTCCTTTGGAATCAGGAGGAGTTGCTCGTTTCAGGAAGTATTCTGTTAAATTTAGGCTACATTAATACTTCTTCTCTCTTCTAAATGCTTGGACACTTGTTATCCTTCAGTGGTGTGGGGGGCATACAGGGACGGTGCACAATGCAAAAGATGCTGAGTTTTCCTGTTTTCCATCAGCTACTGGAAGGGGAAGCACAAAGCCAGCCCCACCTGCTGTTTTATGTTCTGAGGATTGCATTCTTTGTGCTGAAACTTTGAATATCTGGATTTTTTTTTACCTTCCAACTTTGTTTAGCTAATGAAGAGCTGATTTTTTTTTTTCTCAAGCTAGACTCCTGTGCAGAGGTGATCCAGCAAGAGGCCAACCAGCACAGGCACAGTGAGCAGATGAGCTTCCAGACACCCAGATTTGGGCTGGGAGGTTGTTGGGTCTGTAAGGAGGGAATCACAGGCCCCTGCCTTGCCCATGGCTGTGCAGAGATAGCCACAGCTGTGCTGCTCCCTTGGCATTTGAAGATAAAGGGTTTAGGCTCACTTGTAAGTAAAAGTTTAGGCTGACTTGTAAGTAAAGGCTTAATTATGGAATAATTACAGAAGTTTAACTTTTCCTTGTGGGAAATGCGTGCTTTTAAAGTTGGTGTAATGATGTTTGCCACATAAATACAATGATTTGCATAGGGGATTTTTTCCCTCTGTAACTACTCATAAATCCTTGATCTCTGCAATAGGCAGCAAACTGCTGTGCTTTTCAGAGCTCCGTGCACACAATTCATGCTGCCTAATAATGGTGGTTTTCAGGGAGTTACAAATTTCAGGTAGAAGCTGGGTTTTGTTCAAAATATTCATTAGAAGCAACCAAGAAGGAGGAGGAGGGAACACTCTTCAGAGTTCAAGATTTTAGTATGTGTGCTTTTCCATGAAATGAGGTGGCCACATACAGTTCTGAATACTTGAAACTCACTTTTTTTTTTTTAATGTATATCCTCTAAATTTGTTCTGTAAGGGCTCTTTTCATGTGTGAGCAGGTGGCTTTCTGCAGCCTTCTTATACCATGAAGATGTAAGAAGGGTCCTTTTTATACCAGGAAGGACCCTCTGGCAGGGTCCAGCAGTTCTGCTCAGGCATTCAGAAACTTCTAAGGACGCTCTTCTGGCAGGGAAAAGCAACCTTTCAGTCAGGTTCTGTAGATCAGAGATAAGCACGTGCATTCTTCAGGGAAGCAACATTATTTTAGGAACTGTCAGACTAGTAAAGGCTTGACTACCCTTTTTTTTTCCCCCTTAACAACTGCTCTATCTCTCTGCCTTTCTTCCAAGTGCACACAATCCCCAGGGATAATGCTCCAAACGCTGTGTGCGCCCTGTGAAGCTGGAGAGCTGGAGCACTTAGGCAGATGTGTTTGCAGTGAAGATGAAAACAAATGGCTCTGTTTAATGGAATCAGTGTACTTAAATAATGTGCTGATGTACTTCACACTCCTGCTGCATCTCCTGGAGTGGGGAAAAACGGCATCTTTGACGTGTGTGTGCTTTTCTGTGTACATAAAAGTGCAGCTGTTTGCTGGAATTTGGAGAATCAAAGAATCACAGAATGCTTTGAGTTGGAAGGGACCTTAAAACTCATGTCATTCCCACCCTCTGCCGTGGGCAGGGACACTTTCCACTATTCCAGGCTGCTCTAAGCCCTGTCCAACCTGGCCTTGGACACTTCCAGAGATCCAGGGGCAGCCACAGCTTCTCTGGGCACCCTGTGCCAGGGCCTGCCCACCCTCACAGGGAAAGATTTCTTCCCAATATCACATCCAGCCCCGCCCTCTGGCAGTGTGATTCCTCCTTGTCCTGTGCCATGGAAAGGTAAGAGAAGGCTCTCATTTTATTTCCCTCCCTGTTTTCCTTGATGGAAGACTGCTTTTGGAATATAGGGATGCTTGAGCAGATCAGAGCCCTGGCTACTGCTGTGAGGTGCAACCCAGCTCCTTCCACAGGAGCTGCACAGCTGAGCTGCCTTGCCAAACTTTGTCTTTGTGCCCTGCTCCTCATCCTCATCCCTCCTGCCCCAGAGCTTGGGAATGTGTGGCTGGCAAGGCCCTGCAGTCCTGTGTAGCAGCAAGCAGAGAAGAGGGAACAGGATGGAGGGGAAGGGAATCCCACACTCTTTTCCCAGGCTTTTCATCACTCTTTTCCATAAGGATGCAGCCTTAGGAGGGAAAATCCTCCATTGTCTGCCATGCCTTTGAGGTGCTTGCAGGGCAGTAGCTTTGAGTGGTGGAAGGTGAGCCTGCAGCATGAGTCAGCTCTGTCCCACAGCCCAACACTGAGAGTGCTGGAAGAGCTTGTGTTTGCAATGGGAAATCACAGCCAGCCCCAAAGGGAGGGGTTAAGGGAAGGCTCTCCAGGTTTGAGGGGCTCAAAAGCTGCTCTGGGCCCTCTTGGCAGCCGTGGGGCTGAAGGTGGCTGCTGGCAAGCAGAGAGTTAGCTCCCCATCTGTGCTGAGAGTGCAGGGACCTCTTCACATAAAAATCTCCTGAAAGCGCTGCAAAAGGAATACTTGAGCTTTCAGAAAGCCAAAGTCTGGATCAACAACACTATCAACTCTTGCCTTTGCAGGAGCAGGGAGCTTAGGATATCTTTGATTCTCCATGTTTGTGATTGTTGCCATAGCTGCTGCCTTTGATAGAACCTTCTGTTTTCTCTCTCCTGCCATTTTTTTTCTTGGCTTGATGAAGCTTTTTTTCTTTTTAGGATCAAGATTTCCTTTCTTAATTCTGTTTTAAAGGAGCTATTTGACAGCTGTAAAGCCCAGCCCTATCTGCTCTTGAATCCAGGAAGGAATGAAAACAGACACATAATAAATTAGAAGAGGCTTCATTTAAGGTTTTTGGGGTTTTTTTTCTGTTTTATCTCTGCAAAAGTATTTTTAGCCCTTTCTAAAATAACAAGATGTTGCCTGGCTAGGTATCAGTAAGACCAAAAGAACCTGAGGAATAACAAAAACCTGGGAATGACAGAGCTGTTGCTCAAGGATACCTGGATCTGCTCCTCTTCCCACCTTCCTGCTTCTCCTCTGCTCTCATCAATCCTGTCCATGTGAGGAGAGTGGGAGAGCATCCCCTCTTTAGGAACAGGCAGCTTTTCCACCCTACTCACCCTGAAAAGTATCATGAGCAGTTGGCAGGGATATCTATCCCAGAAAGAGTAGGGAAGGAGCCTGACAGACTTTGTCTCCAATCTTGGGCTTGGTGGTTGTGTCTGTTTTATTTTAGGTGATGGCCCCTGCTGTCCCAAGCACTGGGTGTCTCTGTGAATCAAACAGACTGTCATATTTCACTGGCATTGAAGTCATCTATTTTCAACTTGATAGTCTGTCCCTGTGAGAGGAAACACTTTTTAATGTGGGAGCACATCCCCCTTTCCCAAACCTCTCTCAATCCCATACCTGTGGAGGGATGTGATCCCCAGGGTAGATCTGTTCAATTAAAATTAATTGGAATATAATTTAATAGAGGGTTAACATCTCCATGGATCTTACACTGTGAAGCAGAGTCAGTTTGAAGTGTTTTAACTGTGCTGTGTGGCTTGGATTAGTTCCTTGGCTTTTCCCTTTGCTCTCTAGTGAATAACTGATCCTCTTATGGGCACTTCTCTTTCCAAAGGATTTTTATTGCCTGTTTTTCTAATGAATGAATGAAAGGCAGGACAGTAGTCATTGAACACTTCCAGCAAACTGGAATTGTTTTAGCCTCAATTCAGCAAAACTTTTGGGTGCTCTTGGTTTTGGGACTGTGAGGGATCTTAACAGCATTGAGGGTTTTATTTGAGTAAGGGATGGCAGGAGTGAGGCTGTAACAAACATCTGGCTGTGCCAGGCCTTTGGGAACTAAGCCTGCATACCCCAGATGTGTGTTTGGGGGAGAAATTGCTCCCCTTCCCTGCTTGAACTGCTGCTCTGGAGCACAGGATCAGTGGTGCTGGAGAAGATCATTGAGTCCAACTTAAACCCAGCAGTGCCAAGGCCACCACCAGCCCATGTCCCCACGTGCCACATCCACGTGGCTTTTAAATCCCTCTAGGGATGGGGACTCCTGGGCAGCCTGTGCCAAGGGTGGCAGCCCTTTCCATGAAGAATTTTTTCCCTAATACCCGATTTCAGCGTCCCCTGATGCATCTTGAGACTGTCTGCTCTTGTCACTTGGGAGGGGAGTCTTGACCCTACCTGGCTACAGCCTCCTTTTGTGTAGCTGTAGAGAAGAACCAAAGGAGGAATAATAAGGAGCAGTCAGGAACCAAACCCTCCCAGAATCCAGCCAATATCTGTAGCTCCATGTTCCTAGATTCTCTCGGATTTTAGCTGTGTGCCTACAACACTGTCAACCCTTTGGAAGCGAGGATTTCTCCTGTAAGAAGCAGTCATCTGCTCCCAGCACTGATGGAAGGGGCTGTTATTGTGGCTGTTCTAAACAGCCTCGGGATATTGATGAATGAGCCCAGCTCCCAGAGTAATGACTCTGCTTTTAAGTGCTCTTTGATCAGTGCTGCTCCAAACAGACTATTTATAGCTCCTGGAGCTGTAGAGCCCAGCCATCAGCACAGAGCAGTGCAAGGAATAGAAGGCAATAATGGTAATTGTTTGTTCCCCAAAGGCTGGAAAACAAGGCAGGCTCCTCCTCAACAACCTTTCCAGGTGGTTAGAGCTCTCCAGAGCTCTACCTGCAGGTTCCTGGTGTGGAATGATCCGGAGCAAGCAGCTGGCTGGAGCTGTTTGTTGCTCTTCCACAGCCTCTGCCACTTTATAGGGCTTTTCATCATATTTATAGTTTTGACAGGCACTTCTGTGGCAGGTTCTTAATTTAACTGATGAGACAGTCTTGTTTTCATCTCTTTTCCTAATGCTTTTTTAAAGTTGAGGAGTTTGATGCCTTTTTGCTGGCTCTACCTTTGGGTTCGGCGCATTTCAGGAGTTTTGTGCTCTGTGTGGTGGATTTTATCCCATCCCTCTGGAAATAATCCTTGCTGCCAACTTTTGGCCTCTGTGGAGTGTAATGCAGCAGCCCAAGGCTTCACTCTCACTCAATTTCCCAGGAGTGGAAAAATCTGCTCCTTGGTAACCTGGCAGGAGCTCAGCCTTGCCTCCTGCTGCAGGGATGTGGGGAACTCTTGGGGCTGCCTGGTGGGATCTCTGTGATCATAAAATTGTGGAATAAGTTGGGTTGGAAGGGACCTTAAATCTCATCTCAGCCCCCCTGCCATGGGCAGGGACACTTTCCACTACCATCCCAGGCTGCTCCAGCCTAGCCTGGGACACTTCCAGGGAACTTGTACTGTAAAAGTAGGTGGATATTCATTCTCTCTCTGTTGTCTCAGCTGCTGGCAAGTCCCATAGAGCTTTTTTCCTATCTCCTTTCCATCATCTCTTGCAGCCAGGCTGCCCAGCCTAGACAAACCCAGCAGCCTCAGGGCTGCTCCCTGATTCCCATGACTGCCCTCGTGTTGGCCAAGAGCAGCCTGGGAATTTCAGCTGGTGTGCTTTGGAGCACCAGCCTAACCAGAGCCAGCACATCCTACCTCTTGCCCTGCATCCCTTCATCTTCCCTGGTGCTCCTGCCACTCCTCTCTGCAGAATCCTACCCTGTTCCAACTGTGCAGCTCCTTTACTGCAGACACAGCTGGAAAATGTGGGATTTGAAGAGCAGAGTTTGGCAAAGTGGTCTGTGTTACTTGTGCACAGGGCATCAATTCCCGTCCTCCTGCTTCCTAGGTAATATGGGACTTGTTTACTCTGCTTCCCTCTTCCCCTTTTTCTTTTTTCCCTTTTTTTTTTTTTTTTTTTTTTATAGCTTTGCTTTACCAAATCCCCNTGCAGGTTACAATTTTTTTTTTTTTTTTTTGAAAGCTTAGCTGTAGCAAATCCCCAAATTCTCCTGCCTTTGCCAAGGCCCACTGTGAATGATGGAGTTATGTATGAATACTTATAACACTTGCTTTGAGGTCTTGCATGTCTTTAACCAGAGGCACACAGGGAATTTGTTTTGGACAATGAATTTGAATTCTGTTGGAGTTGATATTGTAGCTTTTTAAAGAGGGCAGATGTACCCAGAAACAAAACTGTAAACTGCTGTATTTTCCCAGAGATCTCCTGTTGCTTTAATAATCTACTTATCTGGGAATCTCTTCAAGTATCAAAGGGCCAATTACATGCTGCCTGGAGAGGATGAGGGAGAGCTGTTTTTGTGTCACAGGCTGGTCACAGGAGGTCTTGTGTCCTCCCTGGCTCACTGTTGGAAATCCGTGGGGCAGAAATGGTAATAATTTATTTTCCTCTCCCATCTCCTCTTTGCTCAGTGGGGGGAACTCTCAACAGGACTGTGTGATTTCTGCTGATGTTTAGATAAGACATTAATTGAAAAACCTTGGAAAAACTGATCACAAATGGTTTGTGACAAGGCAGGGTGGGGAGTGTCTCGTGGAGGAGGTCAGGTCTTCTGTCAGTTTGATTTTTAGGAAAGAAGTGTCTTGTTTTTGGACATTCAAGTGAATATAAACACAATTCCCCTTCCTCAGAACAACAGGCTTCATCTTTTATTAAATAGTTCATTTCTGTGGCCTGAGTACAGATTTTTATCAAGGCTGCATCTTGCTTCTCTCTGCAGGGGCAGCTCTCTCCAACAGGGTCCTCTTACATGTTTTTTTGGAAAGGAAAAATCCTCAGGACAAGTCTGGGGTCTTGTGTGAAACCAGTGTTTATGTGGAGACAGAGCAGATGATCTGTGCTTAATTATTTGGAGAGGCTGCCAGCAGATAGCTTATTTTTAAAGGAAGAGTTTTATTACAGCATCTTTGCTGCCTTCAGCCTTTCTCACCAAACACATTGGCTTTTTTTTCTGGTGCTTTGCTTCTTGGGTGCAGTATTGGAGCTTAAAGGTGTTCTGTTCAGTGTCTTTTTGGTTCCTGGAGGTAGGAATGGATGTTCTGGAGATGGATTCTGCTTTTGGAACCAGGATCTCACCATCTCTGGTATTCCAGGTCGTGGTCAGTACCTTCCAAAGGGCACTACTTCAGCATTGAGACTCATGGGCTGCTGCTTTGGTCCCAGGGTCCTTGAAATTTGGGTAAAGGCTTCAAAAATTTTTGGGTTTTTCCATCAAAAAGTGGTTCCTGACTTTGCTGGTGAAGGCAGGCAGGTATTGTTTTTGCTTTAATGAAGTTAAGTTCAGCTCTTGAAGGCTAAATCTGCAGTTTCATTTGAACAGTTTAATTTAATGTGGTAATTAACTCAGTATCTCATGCATGAAGGATTTCATATATTTAATAATGTGTGTGCCTATTTTGGAATGAGAGTCAGTTCCTTTCCTCCATGATACAATTAAGGGAGCCATCTCACTCAGGCTGGGAGGAGCTGGATGAATCCAGGTGGAATGTGGTGCTGAGATCATTGGCCTCATTTTCATACATATGTTATGGTTTTTGTATAGTGGTTCTTGCAGTCCCTCCTTCAGCTGCACAGCTCAGTCTTTTCCAAGAGACTGATTTTTCTGTAAGTTTTATCATTACAATGTCAAAACAGTATTTCATGTTCTGTAGATCCCAGGAGGCACTTCAGAGCTTTCTGTGGAGAGTGACCAGAGTTCTGACTGAGCTTTCTGCTTTCTTTAGCTCCCTGGGCGCAAGTACAGGCCAGGCTACAATGCTGACGTTGGGGACAAGTGGATCTGGCTGAAATGAAGTCCGTTCCTGCAGGAGCCCTGGCCAGGATGGACCACAGGACCTGAGGGAAGAGGAGCCATGTTCCGTGCACCTGCTCCACATCACCTGTGTAGCACCAAGGAAATGCTGCTTCAATCCCCAGCAGAAGGGAGTAGACCCCTAGAAGGAAAACCACTTTATTCTGGTTTGTTTTTCCCTGAGGAACTCAGGGATGTTGGATAGTCAGTGTGGGATAGCCAAGTGAGCTGTGGGGCAGGCTCAACATCAGAGCTGAGCTTTCTCTTCCTCAAGACTGTGGCACATTATTATCCGGGATTATTGTTGTTCTGCTTATTCAAGAGAAATTAAACCTATACCCTCCTGGCTCTCACAAAGTTAATTTCTGGTTCTGTCGTGCATGGTGTTCTATGAGGTTCATTAGAAGCAACAACATGTTCTGAAAGGCACTGACTGGACCTCAGCAAAGCATAAGAAGTTCATTGAGAGATGGAAATAAGTGACCTCAATTCATACAGCAAAAATCTCTGCTTAAAATTATAAAAACTAGTGAAAATAATTGCCAGCAGTTGTACTCACAACTTCTTGCTTTGATTCCACTATAGAGCAAAATGTTTCTTGGGTATGAAAGGCAAGTGTAATTATTATTTTTGCAAGTCCCTGAAAGTCCAAGTTGGAAGTGTTTTTTTAAAAGAAATTATTCATTTAGCATTATGAAGGCAGACAGAAATTAGGTACCTTGGCATTGGTTCGAGCAGCACTGTCCAGCTTTACGCTGCAGTTAATTTTGTGTTTCCAGTACAGGGCTCACTGCTTCAGTCGCTGAGGAACAGTGCTGCCAGGCATTCCAGAATTTAGGGCAGTGCCTGGGAGTTAAGCAGCCAAGTCTCGCTTGTGTCCATTCCTGTATCAAAACCAGTGTGAAGAGTCCCATAATGAGAGCCTTGGGGGCCTGGTGAGATACTGGATGAAGGAGCAGGGGACAGAACCGTGGCTCTTTTTGCTGATCCTGTAGCCCTTTGTCTCCATGTTTTATGTCTCATCCACGTGTCCTCTGGGAAGGGATGCCTGAATCCCTCAGGACTTGCAGCCAGTGCAGTGAGCTCCTGAGCAGTGTGAGCTTCCCTCCAACTTCCCAGAGCACCATCTCCCAGCTCTGAGGGGTGTGGGGATGAAAGGAGCACCTGCTGTGGTTTTAGGATTCTCTGGAGGGTGCTGCTCCGTTCGTACGCGTCCTCTGTCCTGGTGCTGCCAACTTCTCTGGGTGCTGGAATTCACTTGGCAGTGTGTGCAGCCCAATGCCAGATCTGGAGAGGTGTTTTGTGCTGTGGGTAGAGCTGATGAAGCTGCTGTGGGACACGGGTTCAGAGCAGCTTTAGGAGCTTTCCCCACCCGCTCCAGCAGCATGGAGGGCTGAGCTTTGGATATAAAAGACTTTAATTCCAGTCAGGACTTCAGTTCCAGTCAAGAAAAGCAATGCTGGCGAGCCCTGTGGTATGACAACATGAATCTCAAGCACACTTTTAAAAATTTTATTCAGGCTTTAACTCTGCTTTAAAACTGTTTATGAGCTAAATCTGTGAAAGAAATAACTTTCTCTCCCCTTGCTGTAGGAAGGAGTGCTAGCTTTTCTCTTCCCTCCTCTGTGATTTTCTCTTCCCTCCTTCCCACTCCAACACCTCAAGATAAATCTTAGCAAACCAGCTGTAAAGATTTGGATTTTGGAGGCTATGCTGTGCCAGTTGGATGAATCCATCTCCAGTTCTTACTTAGATTGGGGAAGATAACATGGCTCAAGTTGTCTCCATGCTTTTGCGTAGGGGCACGTGTGAAACCATCTGCAGTCTGTCTTCTTATCCCAAATTCCCGCTGCCTGTGGTTTGCCTCTTGCCTGTTGTGTCCTGTGCTTGGCTCTGCCTGCTTTCCCTGAGCAGATTCCCTGGGGAAGGTCACATTTATGGGCAAAACCACCAGCTTTCCCTGTGGTTACTCCAGTTCAGCAACAACCTCCTCCTTGGCTTCACTTTGCACAGGAGGGGAGAAAGGAGAGAGGAGGTGAGTGACTGGTGCTTGTCTGTGCTATCCTGGTATGTCTGTTAATAGCTTCCTCCTCAGCTGAGGCAGGCTAGGACCATCCATGCTGTGGAGACACCTGTGTATGCCTGAGCTTCTCCGTGACAAATTGGCTCCTCAGCAGTGACATTGAGCCCAGGGCTGTAGTTATGAGATCCAGCAATTTTCTTCTTCTTCCTCCTTCACAGTGAAACTTTGATGTTTTAATTACAGAATGACAGAAGGGGATTGGGCTGGAAGGGACATTAAAGTCCATCCTGTCCCACCCCCTGTCATGGGCAGGGACACCTTCCACTATGCCAGGTTGCTCCAAGCTCTGTCCAGCTTGGCCTGGAATGCTTCCAGGGCTGTGGCAGTCACAGCTGCTCTGGGCAGCACAATAGCAGTGAGGTTTCAATATTATCCTTGCTGCCTCAGTTCTGTTGTGTCCCCACCACAGACAAAGGTTGGAATTAATCACTTCTGTGGAAGAGTCTGCTGAGCAAGTGAAATTTTGGTGCACAACAAATCCCACCTGGCTTCCAGTGCTGTTCACAAAAGCAAAATGAATCAGTTGTGCAGAAGTGAATGGAAACCAAAGCAGAGGGGAGATGGGATGGCACGATGTCACCTGATGGCCTGCTTCCCAAAAATGTGTATGTGCAGGTTTAATGTGAGCTGTTTATGGAGAGCCCCAGAAGCCATCTGTGTTCAGGGAGGGCTTGGGGGAAAAGGAGGTCTGAAGATACAGGAAAAGGATGGACTCTCCTCCTTGGGGTGGCCTTCTGTTGACTTGCATTTGATGTGAGGGTGACAGGAGATGACATGAAGGAGGGGAGGCCCCAGCACAGGCTTCCTAGAGCTGCAGTGGCTGCCCCTGGATCCCTGGCAGTGTCCAAGGCCAGGCTGTTTGGGGCTTGGAGAAACCTGGGATAGTGGAAGGTGTCCCTGCCCATGGCAGGTGCTTTGCAGTAGAGCTTTAAGGTGCTTCCCAGCTCAAACCAATCCATGATTGTGTGATACTGGCCAAAGCTCCTTGCGAGTGCCTGGCCCTGGGAGCTCCCATCCATGTTGGCCGATACTGATCCCATCTGATGACATCTCTCCCTGTGATCCTGCTGAGCTCTTACACCCGGCACCATGGGTGGCAGGATGCCATGGAACTTGTGCTGGTTCCCAGCTTTAAGCCCTGTTTTCTGCCAAACACTCGTTCCCAGCGAGACCAAGCCCGGCGCGTTGCCTCCCGGGGCTGTGTAATTCCTCCGCAGGTGCCGGAGCCCAGCCTGGCTGCTGCTATCTGATGGGACCACTCCTGCTGTGCTCTCCACCCTCCCAAGGGAAAACTGCAGCTACAAATGAGACTTCAATTTTCCGTGCCTGAGAGAGCTTTGTCTCAATTAGCTCGGCGCTGAGCATCTTCAAAGGCAGCCGGGGTTGGAATTTGCGGCAGGCGCTGCGGTTCACTCTGGGAGAGGCGGGCACCGCTCCTCATTCCTCCACCTGCTCCTGGAGCAGGGAGCAGGGCTGGAGAATCAGCTCTTGGGGCAATGTCACCGTGCCAGGGTGGCACAGCAGTGCCCCTCTGCAGACCAGGAGATGGGATTTAACCAGCTGCTGATGCACAGGTGTGCTCTTTCCTGCTTCCTCTCCTGCCTACAAGAAGGTGACTGCTCCAAACATTGGTGCTCTCTGTGGAAGCAGATTTCCTTTTTGGGAGCCAAATGCTTTGCTACAGAGCTCCCGGGAGAGTTTCTGGTGTAAAAGGAGTTGATGCATGCAAAAAAAAGGCACAAAATGATGCTGAGGTTCAGCAGGCATGACAGGGTCCATGGCAGCTCCCAGGACGTTCCCTTCACCTCTGGCTGTTCTGGGAGACAAAGTTGCTTGGTTTTATGTCACAAAAGGTGAGGGTGACAGAAACTGGACTGGGATTTCCCATTAGGACACAGACTCCATTTAATGCTTTTTGGGTTTTTGTTTCTCTGCTTACAGGAGAGACCCAAGGCTGAAGGAGGGAGGAACTTGATGAAATCAATTTCCACTTTTATCTTTGGATATGGGTAAAAATTAAGCACCCATTGCCTTCAGTGGGCAGCTGAAGCAGTCCTGGAAGTCAGGCTGGCATGGGCAGGGACTGTACCTTCAGTGAGGAAGGGAAACCAAAGCCACCACGGGCTCTGAGGGGTTTCCATCCCCTCTGACTTCTCCCTGAGGTGTTTGTTGTGAGCCAAGAGAACTCTGCAGGGAGGTGAGGGGCTCAGGAACGAGGCGTCAAAGCTGCTGCTCTGATTGCTGCTCCCTGGTCGCAGGCTGGGTTCTGTTGGGTTGTGAGCTAGTGCTGCAGGCAGGAGCAGGGACGTGAGCAGACCCTCCTTGCAGTGCATTTGTGACTTTGTCAGTGCAATAATTCAGGAGATGGGGCCCTTGCTGCTCCCAGCAGTGCCCGTGATGTCGCACGGAAGATGTTGCGCTCCGGGCGGTGATGGAGAGGAGCGGAGTGGAAGGCTGTGTTCAGTGCTGTGGGTTTGGCACAGTGCATCAGTCCCTGTGCTTTCCTGGCACAACCTGCCCTGTTTCTCCTAGCCATGCTGATTTCCATCCACATCCATCTCTGGAGTCCCTGTGGAGCTGGTTTGCCCTTTGGTGCCTTCCCGCGTGCAGTGTTTTGGCAAGGAGGAAGCTTTAGCTGGACAACCACTTCCTCAAGGAGTGTAATATTCAACATTTGGCCCACAGCTTTTATGAGCTGTGGGAAGCAGCGAGGGGAACACGACTTTGAGACCCAAGAAAGCCTTTTCCTGGTGTGCCCAGGCAGATGTGGGCGTGTGGGTCACGAGCGCCTGCCTTGTCCCCTGGCACAGCTCCGAGCACACAAACCCCTCTCTCAATCCTGCCTGTCCCTTCTGATTTGTGCCCCGGCGCTGGTTTGTGTCACAGAGCCGGGGTGGCCTGACCGGGTCGGCCCTGCTGGTGCAGGGGGCACCTGCAGAGCCTCCAGGGTCGTGGTCTCGCTGGTTTCCAGCGGGATGCTTGGGCTTTCCCAGCACGTCCCATTAGGTGGCAATGCAGCCTGCTCCTCTGAGCCACCCCGCAGGACTGAGAAAGGGGCTCCAGCCTCTGTAGGGTGGGCTGGGGTGGCCAAGGCTCTTCAGTGTGTGGAAAGGGCCCTCAGATCTGTGCTTATAAATCTATTTTGGCTGCTGACACTAAGAAGGGTGCTGGGATTCCTGCCCTTTTGGCTTTGAGGTGCCCTGTATTGTGTAGTGGTGGCTGTGGCCATGCTTGGGCCTTCTCTGTCCCTTGCCTGGGCTACATAGGTTCTGTTTTTAGGTGCTTTGTCCACCCTGCTGTTCCCTGTTGCTTTATTCCATGTCATTTTCAAGCAGGAGAAAGCTCTCAAGTGGCATCAGGGCAAGAGGGACACTTGGCATCTTCTCTGGCGTCACCAGCGAGCAGGACAGCTCCTGCTCATCTGGCTGCCTGCCAGAGCCAGCCCAAGCTCCAGGCAGGACAGGGCTGCTGCTCCCCATGCTCCCAGCAGCCTTTCCCAGGCCTGCAGAGGATGCAGACACTGCACTGCCCTTGGCCACGGCATTCCAGCTCTTGCTCAAGAGCTGCGTGAGTCAGGAGCTCACCTGGGCAGTGCTGGCCTGCAGCCAGGGGCTTCCCGGGCTGACCACTGGGCCAGGCAGCAGCAGGGCTCAGGGAGCACTGGGAGTGCCCTGGCGTGGCTGGGGGAACAGGCCTGCATCCCAAACTGAGCCTAGAGCACGGGGCTGCAGGCTCCAGGAGTGCCCTGGCATGGATCCCAAACTGAGCTGAGCTTAGAGCACGGGGCTGCAGGCTCCATGAGTGCTCTGTGCATGGCTGACAGACCAGGCCTGCATCCCAAACTGAGCCTAGAGCACGGGGCTGCAGGCTCCATGAGTGCCCTGTGCATGGCTGACAGACCAGGCCTGCATCCCAAACTGAGCTGAGCTTAGAGCACGGGGCTGCAGGCTCCAGGAGTGCCGTGGTGTGGCTGACAGACCAGGCCTGCATCCCAAACTGAGCTGAGCTTAGAGCACGGGGCTGCAGGCTCCATGAGTGCCGTGGTGTGGCTGACAGACCAGGCCTGCATTCCAAACTGAGCTTAGAGCACGGGGCTGCAGGCTCCAGGAGTGCCCTGTGCATGGGTTAGGGATGCACTGAACGGCACCACGCCTGATGGGAGCCCCCAGGTGCAGACCCGTGCTCTGGCCCCCCTTCTCCTGAGCTCCAGAAGGTCGTGCATCCCACAGCCTGCCTCTCCCTGGTTTAACTGGGATGTTAACTGGAGATGAGAGAGGGCTCAGGTCCAGATCTCGGGACAGAGCAGCGTTCCACGACAGCCCAGCCAAGGGGAATGAAGCAATACTAAAGTGCGATATTTCATTGCTCTGTAATTAACTTCAGCTGCTTTCAAGCTGCAACAAATTACCCTCAAAGCCTGTTTTTGTACCGAGGAGAACTTTGAACTGCGTTCGAAGCCCTTGTGCCAGGGAGGGCGCGGGGAGGCCGCTCCTGCTGTCTGTGGCTGCAGCTCCGTGTGTGGTTTGGGACCAGCCCTGGGCCGCCTGTGCTGCCGTGTCAACACAGGCAGGAGTGCTGGGGCTGCCATCCACCCTGCCAAGGGCTGGCATCCACCCTGCTGGGGACAGCCCCGGGCGTGGGAAACTACCGGGGCATGCCGGCAGAGCCTCTGGCTCCACCTGGAGAGTCTTCTCTGCTGGGGTGGATCCTGGTGCACCCGAGGCTTTGGATGCATGCTGCCATCCCAAGGTCTTCCCAAAATACTGTAGGCAAATTAATCCAGGGTGTGAAACTTCAGCCAGCTTGTTGGAGAGAAAATTCAGCTTAGCTGCTAGAAGGCAACAGCCTCCTTCGGCAAAGACCTGATGATCTGATGGTTTTTGGCTGGCTGTCCTCTTGGATGCCCTCAGGAGGGGAGAAGGGAGCAGTTGCTGCTCTGGATCTCTCTGCCCACCCATGTGCCCACAGAGGAGGTGGTCAGAGGAGTTTGAAGAGCTGCTCAGTTTCTGTAAACGATGATGGTGATGGGGAATGTGAGTCGTTGCTCTGGATGTGTTAAAGCATGAGGAGCAGACAAACCTTCAGCCCAAATCTCCAGGGAGAAAGCCACCGGCCCAGACCCTGTTGTGGCACCCTGGGATGGCTCAGTTCCAGCCTGGGTCCCCAGCAGCCCTGTTACACCTGTGGGTACCACCTGCAGGGGTGTTCCAACCCCTGGATATGGCAGGGGAGGGGTCACAAGGATCTTGATCCATGGATGAGCCTCAAAAAGGGGGGGAAGCTTTCACCTCTGTTCCCAGTGATGCCCATGGAGCAGTGCTGAGCTCAGCCTCATGCCCTGCTGGGGCTGCAGGAGGAGATGTGAAGCAGTGACACATGGCCAAGCTTTAATTACCCTTAATTACCCAAACCCATCCACCTAGGTCCAGTTCTGGGGCAGGTGCATCCTACTGGGACATGGGAGCAGGGAGACCTGGCATGGCTGTGATGGAGCTGCCCTTCCTGGGAAAGCCATTTGGTCTGGATTCCCCTGGGATGGCTGCAGGACCAGCCTTATCACCTTCAGCTGGGCCAAGTGGAGTAGGTTAATGATTAAATTTATCATAAAGTGATCTAATGAGCAGCAATAGAGCCAAGTGCTTTCCATTCAGTGACACAGATCCAAATCTTAATAAAAGCTGACAGCCTGACCCTGGGACCATGCTCTGGCTGAAGGAAATCAGCCTGATAGTTCCCCAGAGAGAGCAGCCATGGCTTTAAAGTGTCTTCTCAAAGCATTTATCTGACCAGCTTTAAAAAAAACCAAAACACCAAAAAACCTGAGCTGCAGAGTTGGGTTATGTGACCTTCTCACTCTGTTTCCCATCTCTGCAGCCCAAAAAGCCTCAGCCTGGGAATGTGCAGGGATGGCTCAATCCAGCAAGGAAAGCTCCAACAGCATCCCAAATCCTTCCCAGGCTGTGCTCTCGTGTCTGCATCACCAGTACCCAAGGGGAGGATTAACATGCTGTGAGTGCTGATAGGGAAACTTCAATAATTTAAGGTGCATGGAGGCTTTTGTTGGCATGTTTGCTTTTGGAGGTAACGTTTTACTGTAGCAGTTCTTCCTCCTCTCTAAACCTTTCCCTCCCTCTGCAGATTAGAAGGGAAGCAACATGCTTTATTCCAGGTTCCCAGGTCAAGTCTCCGTGCACAGAGAGGTTGTGGAATCTCCATCCCTGGAAGTGTCCAGGGCAGGTTGGACAGGTCTTGGAGCATCCCAGGACAGTGGAGGGTGTTCCTGCCTATCGCAGGGGGTGGGATGAGGTGAGTTTTAAGGTCCCTTCCAACCCAACCCATATTCCATGATTCCATGGTCTGAGCCATGGATGCAGCTCCTTGCATGGCTTGGTGCAGAGATGAAGAGGAGGGCCAAGCCAGAGGTAAGGAAAATTTCCCAGGAGTGGCTGGAAGGAGAGAATCCCTGTGGTGAGAGGGCTGCTTGCCACTGTGGCTAGCAAAGGGGTTTTATTGGCTCAGCAGCTGGTGCCAGGAACCTCAGGAAAAGCTGCAGGGTGTCCTACAATCTTCATCCAGGCTGCTCCCAAGAATCCTGTTCCCAGCAAAGGTGTTCTGTCCTTAGGAAGTCTTCTTCAGTGTAGTCCTTCAACAGCCTGAGCGATTTCTGCTGCTTACACTCAGTGAGTTTTCCCCATCTTTAACATAATTTATTTTTTGGTTTGAACAATAGCAATACCCAGGGCTGGCTCAGAAGTTGTTTGATCCCACAAGTCTCTGCCCTTGGCCACGTCATATGACACAGAGTTCCTTGAGGCAAATTGTGTGAAAAGATGCTTTTTTTTTGTCCATCACTTCTGGATTTACTGTCCCTTCATTGCCTCTGAATGGCCTGTTGTTTGCAGAGCCTGAATACGAGCTCTGTCTCAGAACAAGCATGGCCCCATCCACTGGGCAGCAGAGGACCCCAAGGTGGCTTTTCCCTCAATGTGCTGATTTTCAGAGGAGCCCTCCAAGGCAGGGCCATTGCTCTTGCTTTGTGTGACACTCTTCCTCCAGGAGATGGCCCGAAAGGAAGGTGGGGATGGTGGCAGTCAGCAGACCCTGGGAGCAGGGAGAGAAGCCAGCCAGCTCCAGTGGGAAGAGCTCTGAACCCTTCTTTGCTCTGCTGGAGCAGTGACCCCATCCATCCTCTGCCCTTGCCTCGGTGCAAGTGTTGTGGGAGTGCCTGGGAACCTCTGGCAGAGCAGGGCCTGGGAATGGTGGGGCTGGAATTGTGCTCATTTTGTGCTCATTCCATGCTCATTCCCTCCTCAGCCCTTCCCAGGGCTGCTCTCTGCCCTTTGTTTTCCTTCATGCTGGGTCGGTTCCCCATCCCTGGAGTTGTCTGAAGGAGCAGAAGGTGCTTCCAGGTTTGGAGGTGTTTCTCACCTCGGGGAAAACGAACAGGGCTGATTTGTTCCCTCACTGCTTGTCCATGGGAGCTGCAAAGCTTCGCCTGCCTGGGGTGGGAGCTGGGAATCGAGCTTCGTTTGACGTTTGATCGAGTGCTCTCCTGCTCCAGCTTCAAAGCTCTCTTTGCTTTTCCACTCCCTTTTATGTCTCATCTCTTGAAATTCCAGTCCTGCACGAAGGCACAAACCCAGGACAGCTGAAGGCTTCCAAATGCAATTATTTTCCAAAGCATTTCAATAAATTAGCAGCTCATTCCTTTGCCAGACAGCACTTCCCTTCCCATTGACCCTCGTCTGTGCAGCCTGCAATGTGCCTTGGACCTTTCTCCTCTGGGATGTCAGCTCAGGAGGAAGAAGCCAGGCACTCTCCACTGTGATTCAGACCTGGGCTGGGATTCCAGAGAGGTTGACATGAGCATCTGCATATATATATATTTTTTTTTTTAAATAGCCTTTTATTTATGAAGCTACTTTGGAGTCTGATTCCCTTGCTTTGTTCGATATTTATTGGTGCTTCACCCGTCTTGAACTGGGAACCGTAAGCACTTTGATAAATGGATTTGCCTTTCCTGGAACCGTGTCCCAACATCAGCTCATCAGCATCCTCAGCCAAAGTGCCACTCCTGTAAATCAAGGATGGTGAGGAGAAAAACCCCGAGCAGGGCAGGATGGCAATCCAAGCCCCAGCTCCTCTATTCCACGGGGTTCAGTGCTTGGATAAGAGATCACTCCAAGTGACTGAGCTCTCTGTTTAGTTCAGAGAGGAATTCCTTCCCAATATCCCATCTAACCCTGCCCTCTGTCACTCCAGGCCCTTGTCCAAAGTCCCTCTCCAGCTCTCCTGGAACTCCTTTAGGTCTCTCTTTCCTGTCCTATCACACCACAAACTAAAAGGAGATGAGTGCACAAGAGACAATGTCAGTGCAGGAAAGAGCCTGGAAATACCAGCTGAAGGTGAGCTGCTGTCATTGCATGATGAACTCCCCAGGCTGGGATCAAGCTAGGGTTTTCCCTGAAAATGCTTCTCTCTGGTAGGGAGAGGTGGTATTTAGCAAAGGCAGTTTTGGGATCTATACTGAAAGTCCTTATGTTGCTGTGGAGAAGCTGGATGGAGGCCACCAGGAGAAAAGGAGGCTTGGGGGGGACCCTCTCCACAGCTCCTGAAGAGAGGGGGCAGCTAGAGGGGTGTCAGACTCTGCTTCACAGGGAACAGGGACAGGAGAAGGGAAAACAGCCTCAGGCTGGGCCAGGGGAGATTTAGACTGGAGATGAGGGAAAAATTCCTTCACCAAAAGGGTGGTCAGACACTGGACCAGGCTGGCCAGGGCTGTGGTAGAGTCCCCATCCCTGGAAATGTTGGAAAGATGTGTAGCTGTGGCACTTGAGGACATGGTTTGGTGGTGGCCTTGGCGGTGCTGGAGTTGGGCTCAAGGATCTTGGACGTCTTCTGCAGCCCTAATGATTCTGTGATTCCATGAAACCGCGTGGATGGAGAGGGACCGTGGCCCCAGGGAGATGGGGAGGTTCCAGGGGAGGTTCCCACTTGCCCAGGCGGCTGGTGTTGGACACTGGGCTGGGCTGGATGCCCAGGGCAGGGCCATGTGGGTAGAGGGACCAGCACTGACAAGGATCTGCATCCACAGCTGTCCGCTCTGCATGGGGAGCTTTTCTTCTAAAATAACGACCAGAAAAAAAAATCCCTGTCACTTAACAAAAACGTTTCAGGCCTTTTGGGTTTTTCCCTGTGACTAAGTCTAACGAGAAGAGACAGCAGAGGATTTATCAGTATCTGCTCCATGATTCCAGCTTTCCCTCTGTGCTGACAGGAGATCCAAGGCTGTTACTCCTGAGCAAGGACTTCATGCAATGTGACCCAGCCCTGATGGCAGAGCTGCATCCTGACCCTTCCTGAGGTGTGGAGAGTGGGGGGGAAATAAAGCAGCTGGATAAATCAGGATTCAGGAAAAGATGTGAACCTTGGCAGCATTGCTGTGGTAACGGGGGACCTGCCAGTGCCTGCTGCAGCCTGGCACTGCGGGCACCTTGGCACACTGTGATCCAGGATGGAGAGGGCTGGTGCCATGGAGAGGCTGTGCTTTCCCTTCTGGAAGTCAGCAGAGGCCTTGGGAAGATGCTCTGGAAGCTGGTGGCAGGGTGAGAGAGACGCAGCTGTGGGACACGAGAGTCTCCTGAGCAGGATCGAGCCTCGCCTTTGCCCTCCACGTCCGCAGTCTCAGGGCTGCTCCCAGCTCGGCTGCTGCTGGATGGAGCACACAGGTTGGTCACGCTGCCGGGCAGCAGGGATTCCCCTCTGGGAAAAAACACCGAGGCTCGGGCTGCGTGTGAATTCCCCTAAAGAGTGAAACCCAGACCTTTGTACGTTGCTCATCCCAAACACATTCAGTGTCCTGCAGCCTCCTGTGGGCAGCACCCACAGCCTTCTCCCTGCTCACAGCAGCTCCTGAGCATCTCAACTCCCTTTTCCCAGCTGCCTGCCTGCCAGGCTTTCCTTTGAAGGCAGAGCCAGGCACAGAAAACTGTCCCAGAGGGGCCACGCAGTGCCCCAATTCCCGCTCTGCTGGTGGCTGTCACCAGAATTTGGCTCCCACCCAGCTCCCAGAGCTTTCAGCTTGCTCCAGCCCCTGACGACCAGACTGTGGCAGAGCTGTGAGTCCAGCAGAGAGAGGGGCAGCAGGACTTGGGTCCCTTGGGGCAGCCCCAGCGGGATGGGGACGTGTTTGGGTGGGGATATCTCTAGCAATGGGGGCAGCGTGGGCAGCAGCGTTGGATGGGAGGGAGCTCGCTGCCCTCTGAGCAGGGCTGGGAGCAGTGATTGATTAACGAGGCTGTGCTTAATTACTGCCGGCGTGTTTGCCCCCAGCCCTGCTGTGCTGTAGAGGGAGAACGTGTCCTTGCAGCCGCTGCCATCTCTCCCCGTGCAGCCATGTGAGAGGCAACGCAGGCAAGAGGAGCTAAAAATAAACCTGGGTAAAAATAGTCCCACGTGTGCTCGCTTTCGAGGGGAAATGAGGGGAATTTTCCTCTGAAGGAAAAGGAAAAAAAAAAAAAAGAAACTGAAATTTATTTTCCCCTTTCACCCTCTGGACCTGTGTCCAGGCAGGGGAGAAGTGAATCAGTGATGTCATGGGGTCGGGACTCCATCTCAGCCTGTGCTAATCCACAAAATGTGTCAGTGCACCTCTCTCCTCTGCCTTGCTGCCTCCCTCTCCTGCAATTTCTCTTAGCAGAGGGAATTTCTCTCCTTTCTGCCCAGCTCAGCTCTCGGTGCTTCAGCAATGTCTCAGGGCTGGCTTAACTACAACGGAACAGAAGGGTTCATCCTTATTGCACCGATGGGAGAAAAGTGTTAATGGTATTATTATGGAAACACAACTACACTGAAATTTGTCTGTGCCTTGGGATGTGTGGGACTTCTCCCGGGCTGCTGAGGTTGTGAGTGGACATCCTTTGAGAGCTTTGTCCAGGGAAAGCTGCTCCCATCCATGGCAGGAGGCAGGGACAGGCAGATCCAGACTTGCCTGAAAAGGGAGGGCTCCTGGAGCTCCTTTGCCATAGAAACATGGAACCACAGAATGGTTTGGTTCGGAAGGACCTAAAACTCATCTCATTCCACCCTTGCAATGGGCAGGGACACCTCCCACTATCCCAGGCTGCTCCAAGCCCCATCCAACCTGGCCTTTGACACTTCCAAGGGCTCCAGGGGCAGCCACAGCTTCTCTGGGCACCTTGTGCCAGGGCTTTGCCAGACTCACAGGGAGAATTTCTTCCCAAAATCCATCGTGGCTCCTAATTGCTGGGAAAGCGGCTGAGCTCAGTAAAAGCAATTGTTTAAGCTGAAACAGAAGAAAAGAAATGGTCATTACAACACATTCCAGGCTGGCACGTGCTAGGAATGTTCTTAATTAGTGGCGTGATGGCAAGGAAAAGGGAATGTTAAAGCAAGACCGTGGACAGATGCAGAGGAGGAACCCCGTCAGGCAAGATGTACACGTAGTCTCTTCAACCACACAGCCTCCGGACTGTTCCCGGGAGAGGACGGTGGAGCCAAACCTGGCTTAGCCCTGCGCTGGTCCAAGGGATGCTTTGGTGCCAGCCTGTGAAGGCGGGGTGAGGAAAGGACGGGAGCAGCTGATGGATCTGCCGGCTCCCCTGCCGAATGAGAGGTGTGTTTGAGTTTCTGGCCAAAGCTCGGTCTGCCAGGGCAAACCCGAGTTTCCAGCCTGGGAAGGTCCTCCCCAGCTCTGCTGTATCTCCCGTGCGCAAATGAAGCTGGAGAAACAGGGAGGAGACCCTTTGACACCTCATTCCTCGCCTTTTGTGAGGATAATCTTCCCTTTCAATGCCCAACGCGGGCTCTTTTCAGTGTCGTCTTTGCTTTGTTTGCTTGGAGAGAGCACTGGCACACACTCCAGGAAATCAGCTCTTAACCAAGAGCGTTTATGTAATTGGGGAGGGAGGGAGGGGGAGGCGAGTGCGCGCTGACTTTGGGGAAGTTCAGTCTACAAAAACAAACCTCGCTAACTACGCTTGGTTCTGATTAAGGAAGATAAATCTGTCAGTGAGGGGCTAAATTTACCGAGAGCGTAACCCCCTGCCCCTCGCCCCACCAGCGATGGTCAGGCTACGTTTATTTCTGTTGGGCGCGCTCCAGAAAGTGCTGGGAGGTGAAAAACAATCCCCAGAAATGCGAAAAATGTGGAATGAAGTGGGGGCGGCAGGAGGAAAAGTGGGGGGAGCGCGGAGAGAGCGACCAATGGCAGCACGGCGGGTGCGATCTCAGCCCCGCCGCTGAAATCAGAAATCCCGAGATGCTCAAAGCTGATGGGGAGCGGCTGGGAAAGGGGCTCGGGGGGACCTTGTGGCTCTGCACAACTCCCTGACAGGAGGGGACAGCCGGGGGGGTCGGGCTCTGCTCAAGGAACAAGGGACAGGAGGAGAGGGAGTGACCTCAGGTGGCATCAGGGAAGGTTCGGGTCCCTTCCAACGCAAAGCATCCTGCGATCCGCTATCCTGCTGAGGATGACACCTTTGGGATGCCATCGCTGCCGGCTCATGGGCTGCAGTCATCCCTGTCTGGCCTGCAGGATGTGAATGTGCTTCAGATTTGGTTATGAACCCAAATCTCTCATTGTACTGGTTAATCAAGTCGCCCACTGCCCATGAACCAGGAGAGAGACCCCCTTAGTTCTGACTTTAGCCCTCTAAACCCAGGTTTTTGTGGAAGAAGTGCCAGGAGAGGGGGAAAAACTCGCTTGCATGGTTGTTGACAAACAGAGACCTCTCACTTCCCAGTTTTTACTCTTGAAACTGTTTTGAACTGCCTGATCCCTCCTGAGTTTTGGGGGTATCCAAGCTGAGGAAGCCATCCTGATACTACAAGGAAGGTTTGCCTCTGGGAGAGCACATCACACCTTGCTGAGCTGCTGCAGGACGTGGTTTGATGACAGCCATGTGCAGCACTGTGGCATCCAAACCCCACCATTCTGGAGATTCAGCGGGAGAAGCCCCAAGGAGATGTCACACAAACAAACAAACTAACTAACTAACTAACGAATTAACTAACTAACTAACTAACAACTGGGTCCAGCTGCTCTGTTGGTGTGAATGGGTTGGCTGGAGCCAGGTGGATTCCTGCCAGGTGAGGCTCGGGCTCTGCTGCTGGAGCATCCCTGGGCTGCCCTGCTCAGCAGCCTTGGCTCTCTCCACCCGTCTGTGCAGCAAGGACATGTTTTTATATCAGGCTTTGCAGCTGCCAAAACAAACCCAGTCTCAGATGCAGCCCCAAAAGGCATTAACAATATTGGCATCTGCTCTGACGGCTGCATTTCCTCCCAAACCCCGAGCTGGACCTTGATTAGCCTGACTGCTTCGTCACTTAACTCTGCCTCCTCCTTAATGAGCCTTCCACTGAAATGCTGAGCTGGCTTCTCGGCCCAGGGAGAGCAGGGCAGCCGTGCTAGTGGGCATCCTTGGAGAGCTTTGTCCAGGGAAAGCTGCTCCCATCCATGGCAGGAGGCAGGGACAGGCAGATCCAGACTTGCCTGAAAAGGGAGGGCTCCTGGGGCTCCCTTGTCATNTGATATGATGGTATTGTGTATTGTGGCTGTCTCAACTGTGACCTGTGCTGTGGCACATGCTGCAACACTTAAAGACATGATACATGTACTCTCTTATTTCCCTTCTTCCCTGGCAAAACCAGTTGGATTAACATGTGAAAATTATTTACAACCCAGCCTTTGCACTGGTGTCTTCTCCAGGCAAGGCCAAGAGGTGTGAAGGTGCTGCTGCCACCATTCTCTGAGTGGATGGCTCTTCATTTCTCAGCTTGGCAGGATGGTGTGTGTGATAAAGCAGGGTCTCCTCACTAATCAAACCAGTGCCTGCACTCCTGTGGGCTGCAAGGGCTCCTCGGGGCCAGCCTGTGGTGTCTGGCTCTCCAGGAGCAGCTCAGAGCTCTGTAATGCTGACAAAGCCACTGTGATCCAAGCTGGCTGTGAGGGAATCCTGCAGGGAGCAGCCTCTCTTCTGGGACAGCCAATGCCTTGAAATGCCTTAAATGGCAGGGAGTGGAGGGGAGGCTGTGCTGCCATCCCTTGTGCCAGGGTAGCGAGGAAACTCCTCTGATTGACCCTGTCACCTTCTGCAGCCTGCGGGGTGGCTTGTGCCGTCACCTCCCTCGAGCTGGCACTGTGCTCCACCCGGAGCATCCCTTCTGTCCCTGTGGGGTGGAATCTGCCTGGCAGATTCCCGTGTGGCCTCTGTGGTCCTGGGATGGCACGTGGGGCGTCCCGTCTGCGCCCCACGTGTGAGGGCTGCCGGGAGCGCAGCTGTGCTCCAGCTTTCCCACCTCCCTGGCTGCTGCTGGCACCTCTCGCTGACAAACGAGCTGCTGCCAGGCTGGGGAGCAGCGTGGGGGGAGAAGGGAGCCAGCAGCAGCCTCGGCTGAGCCCCTCTGTGCAGGGAGCAGGTCCCGCTGGCAGGGCTGTGCAGCTGCTGCCCAGGCTGCTCTCCTGCACAGCCCGGCTCCATCAGCGCCTCCCTGGCTCCTGCAGCAGCACATCCCTGCCCCACGCCGCCTCCGGGGCTTTGTCCAGGCTGCTCTGCCATCCCAGGAGCTTTGCACCCTTCAAGGGACAGCGTCGTGTCCCCGGGGCTCAGGGATCGCCCCAGGTATCTGCTGAGAGTGATGGGCACGTGGTTTTTCCATGTCCGCCCTGACAGCACGTGGACAAAATCAGGGAAGAAGGAAGGCTGAAGGGAAAGAGTGCATTTCGGCGGGGATAAATGAGTGTACTAGAAGGGGAGGGAGGAGAAGCTCCCTTGCAGATGGAATAAGATGTCCAGTGCCCCCCAGTACCAACTGGTCTCAATTTGCTCCTGCGTCAGAGGGAGCTGGTTCTGCCTCGGCTGGGGCCTTGGCATCCGTGAGGATGCATTCATAACTGCAGCTCTTGTCAGGAGCAACAACAACAGCTTCAAAAACCTGTTGAAACTGTGCTATGCCCCGAACAGAAAACACATGGGAAGAGGGAAAACCGCCTCCCCAGAAAAGCCAATGTAATTAGCCCTGACAGGATCTGCAGGCCAGCAGCAGCCGAGAGGCGGGAGGGGAGGGACAAACAACCCGACATCGTTTTATAGGCAAATGTAAATGGGTCATTAGCTGTCTTCGAACAAAATGTTCCTTCCTGGGGAAAGCAGGGGACAGGCCTGGCTGGAGGAAATGTTGCAGAAGGCCTGGCGAGGCTTCCTGTGAAAGCAGCTTTGCTGAGATGCTGGATGAAAAGGTTCTTGCTCTCACTGGAAGCAGAGCTCCTGGGATTTTTGCATTCCAGCAGGCTTAGGGTGGCAGGAAACAGGTACCTGTGGTATCTAAAGTCAGCTCTGAGCCTCTTCACATCACCTTCTCCATCAGCAGAAGCATCACCCTGCTCCAGGGTCTCTGGAACAGCTCCAAGCTGAAGGTTCTCCAGCTTAGGGGAAGACCTGTGCCAGGTGCTGCACAGTCATGGGGGGAGGCACAGAATCCTCTCCAGGTGCCAGAGCTCAGCTGCAGGAGTGAGGGTAGTGGGAACAAGAGGAGCATTGCCTGCAGACCTTGTCCAGATTCAAATGCCACCCAAATGAGAAAATCACAGAATGCTGGGGTTGGAAGGGACCTCAGAGCTCATCCTGTGCCACCCCCTGCCATGGCCAGGGACACCTTCCACTACCCCAGGCTGCTCCAAGCCCCATCCAACCTGGCCTGGGACACTTGCAGAGATGCAGGGGCAGCCACAGCTTCTCTGGGCAAGAGGGAAGAATTTCTGCCTGAGATAACTGAATTCCTTGCAGTGCCGAGGGTTTCTCCTGAAGCTCCCTGCAGATGTTGCATTTGCCACTTTAAATGTTTTTGATCCAACCCAAGCAGCAAAAATAAAAAGATTTTCCTCTTTGGGCTCCATCAGAGGTCTTAGGTGATTTACAGCCTGGTCCTGGCAGCTGATTTGTATTTTTCACACCTTGGCTTCAGCCAGTTCAGGTCTTGGGTGACCCCTTTAGAATGACCACAGACTGCAATGAGCTTTTGTGGGTGGGATGTACTTAGCAGCAAAGGATGGGATGTGCTTGAGGGGCTGGAGCACAACTGGCAGGGAGAGGGGTTTTGTGAGACACCAAATCCCCCTGTTTGATTGGAGTGTTTGTCCCTGGTCTCCCTGTGGAAGGTCTGAAAGCTCCAGCTGACTTCTTCCCCCCGAAGGGTGCAACAGCTGGATCCAGGTCAGTACCTCCTGCGCACCCTCTCTTAACAGAATCTTAATTGACTCTTAATGCTCTGTGTGATACTCAGCAGTGTTGTCAGCAGGGTGTTTGCAAACCACTGGCTCCGACAGCCTGTGGGGAGGGAGAGAGCAGAGCTCCCCTTTGTCATTGTGCAGGAATGCTGACAGATCCTTTTATCCCTACTGTAAACCCCAAACGCTTCCACTTGCCTGTGACAAACAGCAGAGGAGTGGCAGATGCCAAGCCTGGGTCTCTCTGTTTGACAGGACAGACTGGACCTGCACAAGACCCAAATCCAGAACAGTTGGGATGAGAAGTTTCCTGGACAGCTGAGTTAGCATCCCTGCGCTCAGTGGAGAACACAGATGCTTCCTCACATCTGAAACTTTCCTGGGAAGTCTCCTGTGCTCCCCTATCCTTTTCCTCATTCCTGGAAGTGTCCAAGGCTAGGCTGGATGGGGTTTGGAGCAAGCTGGAATAGTGGGAGGTGTCCTACCCCATGGCAGGGGTTGGAATGTTAAGGTCCCTTCCCCAGCCTTTCTGGGAACATCAGGTTGGAGAAGAGGTGTCAGAGCAATGTGCCTTCAGGGAAATCCTGGAGTGGGGGTATTGCTGTGCTGGATGGGGAGATCCTGCTGCTGAGCTTGGTGTCCTTAATACTGGGCTGGGGTCTCTGGGAATCAGGGACTCAGATCCAGAAGCACTTGAGAAGTATTTGATGCCTAACTCAGGTAAGGCCTGCTGTGAATGTTGTGAAACCTCTCCTTTGTGTGTCCTCTGTGGAAAGGAGATTAATGTGGGCCTGCTGGGAGGGTACAAGTGTGTCTCTGGCAGCCTTTGAAACCTTCCTTTACCTGCTTTTCTGAGTCCTTGATGCCTGAAGATCTGATTTTGAACAGAGTGGTTTAGTCCACCCTCAGGTCTTTCCTCGTCTCTGGTTTTTGCCTGGGGCGAGGCTCTCTTGGGCAGTGGGCTGCTCATTCTTCCTGACAGTGTCCCTTGGTGAAGGCTTCATTTGAAGGCAGTGCTTCAGGGCCATCTCTGAGCTTTTAAACTCAGAGAAAACTTTCATGGCATTATTTCCTGTGGGCCAGCTCCCTCTCTGGGGAATCAGAGGGAACATCTGCACACACTTGCAACAGAAGCTTCATTTTCCAAAGCCTAGAAAAAGGGATCCTTGGAGCCATCCCCAGTGCACGATGCACCCTCCAATTCTTCCTCTCATTTTCAGGAGGGAGAAGAGCTCTGAGCAGGTTGCAAACAGCAGCACTCAGCTTTTCTACCCTGCTTGACACACCCAGGGACCGAGCTGCTACTTCCAGGCACCGTGGTGTGACAAACCTACTGCAGCCTCTTGGTACTGACTGCACCTCATTGTGAGTAAAATTCAATTTAAAACCACAATGGTGCCACTGGACTCCAAGCAGGATCCTGCCCCTCCTGATCTGAGGATTAGCCTGCTGATATTTTGCTCTTGGAGGGGAGGTTTCTATGATGCCATCCCTCTGAGCTTGCCCACATGAATCTGTGGTGTTCTGCTCTTTGGGCTGCAAACTTCTGGGAATTTGTAGGTGGAAATCTGACTTTTGCTGGTGTTCTCAGAGCCTGGTGCTGGTGCTGCTCCAGCTGTGCTCCTCTAGCATGGGAACCTCGAGTTTAATAACAGTGCTGGAGTTAACTGGGGAGCAGCTATTGTTCTCAGGGCTTCTCACACATGTATCACTTCAAGGTTTCCCCCTCCTTCCATTCAAAGTGTTTGGGATAGAGGAATGAGGGAACCAAGCTGCCAGTGCCTAATGCATGTTTCTTGGAGCAAAATGTGTTGGTTTATTTTGCTTTAAACAGCTTATTGGAAATGGGGAGCAGCTGTGGATTTTGTGAGGACTATTTTTTGTTTTAGTTTTTGGAAACGTGGGGTCATCTCCCTATGTTGGGAGGGAGACCCCAACGTTAAAAAAAAAATCTAATTTTGAAGAATTTCAAAGCAGTTATTTGGACTTAACCAAATTCTTCATTCCCTGATCTATTAAAGCCTATTCAGTAATCAGCCTGATGAGGAGGAATGTGGAGTTTCCTCAGGGCTCCCTCCTGCCTTGCCCTTCTGAGGCTGAAATTAAGGCAGCCCACAGTCCCACGCAGCAGATCCGTGATGGGGTTTGGGTATCCGGGTCCCAGTCCCAAACACAGCATTCTCAGGCACAGGATGGGATTCTGGGCACTGCCCTGTGCAGGGCCAGGGGTTGGACTCCATGATCCTTGTGGGTTCCTTCCACTCAGGATGTTGTGATTCTGAATGTCCCCAGGGTGCCTGATCCGAACATCCCTGTGCAGCTTCTCCAAGGAACCTGGCCGGGGAGGATCTGGGCAGATATGTAACACTGCTGTGGTTTGGGTTTAAGCACTTTTCTCCCTAAGAGCAGATGGAAGGATTGTTCCTGTTTGGATCCCCTGAGTGTGCTGTAGAGCCTTGGTATAAGGTCAGGGAGGGAGCACAATTCCAGGGGAAACACGAGGTCAGTGAGGCTTCAGCTCCAGCCTGACAATTCTTTTCACAGAATCCCAGGGTGGTTTGGGCTGGAAGGGACCTTAAAGCTCATCCTGTGCCACCCCCTGCCATGGGCAGGGGACATCTTCCACTATCCCAGACTGCTCCAAGCCCCAATGTCCAACCTGGCCCTGGGCACTTCCAGGGATCCAGGGCAGCCACAGCTCCTCTGGGCACCCTGTGCCAAGGCATCCCCACCCTCTCAGGGAAAAACTCCTTCCCGAAATCCATCTTTATTGCTGTCAGAGTGGCTGAGTTCCCTGTGTCTGTGTGTGCAGGTGCCCCCAAGGCACACAGCTCCATGGATACAGACACCCCATAATGAAGGAGCAGGCCCTGAGTATTTTGGGGAAGGGAGATAATAATAAGCCACTTTAGCACAGTTCTTTCCTAAGCCTGGCAAGTCAGCCCTGACAAGGTAAACAGCTCTTTTGGGGTGAAATGTTGCTTTTCAGTTTCACAAATCTGCTGGCCGAGCTCTCTGCCAAGGCGTGGTGTGAATGAGGTGCCCTGTATTTTCTTGCTCGCCTGTCCTGCCCTTTTCCTGCAAAAAGGGGATAACTGCTGGCTCTCCAGGGCTGCCTGCAGCCCGGGCAGCATAAGTGGTGCTGTGCTCTGCTGTCAGAGCCGCCCTGAGCGCGGAGGTGTGGGAGCCATCTGCAGATCCCTCCTGCATGGATCCTCCGGGACTCGCGCGAGTTCTGCTGGGGAGGAAGGGGAGCGGGGCAGTTTCCAGTTTCCTCCCCAGGGTTAATGTCAGCCCTCACGAATCCTCTGCCACCTCCTGCTCCGCCCTGCACACCCCAGCTCCCGGCTCTGAAGTTTGGGAATGCTGGCTTCTAACTCTTGACCTCCCACACGACTCCAGTTCCAAGAAACCATGCCCTAAATCTGCTGGCAGTGACAGCTCGCTGATTCCTACGGCATGGCTTGTTAAAAGATCTGAATCTACTAATAGGAATTGGCCTAATAAATGGGATTTTTTTAAAATTTTTTTTTTTTTAATTTTTTTTAACTCCTCACTTAGCGGCTACATGCTGCCCGGGGAATCTAGAAATTAAATTGGCTTTTTGTCAAGCCTCTTCTATGCAACAGCAATGGGACCCCTGCAGCGCGGTGCAGTGTTTCCAATTACATTTTGGGGTATCTTGCTAATTTTTGGCACAGAGAGAGAAGCAGGCCAGGCAAATGGCAGGTGGCAGGCTGTTTTCATATTTCACCAGGAGCATGGGGGAAGGGAGAGGGGAGAAGGAGCCGAGCTCTCTGCCAGGAAATGTGACCTCGCAGGAGTGTGAGCAGAAGGGTTTTGGCGCGTGGCGGAGGATGGAGGGCTGGGCAGGCATGGCTGAGCCAGTTTACATCCCCTCCTGCTGGGAGCACGCACTCAGGGAAGCAGGGCTAAAATAAACACGCTCCAGCAGCGACAGCCTCCAGGTCTGGATGTGGGCACCTCTGGGCTGTGCGTGGCTGCAGCCAGGCTGCTCTGTCACAGCCGGGACAGCGGCGTCACCGCGCTCTGCCTCTGCTGCTCCGCGCCTCGCTCCTCTGCCCTCAGCACAAAAACAAAACTGGCTTTGGTTCATTCATTTGTTCCTAGCACAGCTAATGCATTCAGCATGCCACTGCCTCCTCGGGGCCTGGGTGGCTGCTCAGAGCTGTTGCACAATCTGCAGCTCTGTGTGAGCAGTCAGGGCAGACCCGACCAGAAGCTGCTTCCTAGCATCTGTGTCTGCCCCAGGGTGGCTTTGCCCATCAGGACAGAGGTCTGGAGGTGTGAATTTTAGGGGTCAGATCACAGGATGGTTTGGTTGGAAGGGACCTTAAAGCTCATCTTCTCCCAAACCCCTGCCATGGGCAGGGACACCTTCCACTATTCCCAGGTGGCTCCAAACCCCAATGTCCAACCTGGCCTTGGACACTTCCAGGGATCAAGGGGCAGCCACAGTTTCTCTGGGTACCCTGTGCCAGGGCCTGCCCACCCTCCCAGGGAAGAATTCCTTCCCAATATCCCATCTGATACTTGCCCTCCTTCAGCTCAAATCTATTTGCCCCTGTGCCCAGAAATGCTTCTGTGTTTGACAAGAGCAGTCAGAGCTGGTCTGTGCTCACGTGGATCAGGAGCAGAGCATCCACCTCGACCCAAGGGTATGTCAGCCAGGAGAACTTAGCCCCAGGACTCAGCATGGATGGCTCCAAACGTTTAATTTAGACATCAAAAAATAAAATGGTGAACGCTGTGAACGAGAGTTATGAGAGATCTTATTCCAGGTCCATCTGGAGCTGGGTTTGTACTGAAGCTTGCAGGTATGGTTCTTGTTACAATTGCTGAATGTTGTTATGATTGCTAAATGTTGTTCTGATTACTGAATTTTGTTCCATGGCAATGATTTCACTGGTAGAACCCAAAAGCCCCTCATTGTGAAAAGACCGTACGGCGAGATGTTTTCCAGCAGAGGGAAACCACTGGTGAGCTGGGCGTGATGTCAGCAAGATTTTTCTAGTGTCTTTTGTCTGTGTGTGCTGAGGGCTTGTTTTGAGTTGGCTTTGCTGCTCTGTGCTGAAATCTGTTGCCAGAGGTAAATGTGGAGCCATTAAGGTGGGAAAAGATCTCTGAGATCCTGGAGTTCAACAATGAGCCATCAGGTCCTCATGGTAACAGAGCTGGTTCTGGCTGACAGGAGACTCTGTAGCTCTTTTGTTTACTCTTCCCAGTGGTGGAGACACCCCAGAAAACACTCCCCCAAACATCTCTGCTCCCCTATCCCTCTGCCTGTTCAGATACTGCCATTACATCCCATCCTCCTCCAGGGATGAGCCCAGATATTTTTGGCACCGGTGCTAATGTTCTTGAAATGCCTTTGAGCTGATAGCGAGCCAGCCAGTCGGGGACTTGAGAGATCCTCAGCGACCTTGTTTCAGGAGAAAATCATCAGGGTTTCAACCTGTTAATTTGCTTTCTTGCACCCTGCCTGAAGGGTTTGGGAAGCAGGGCCCTGGTCAGCTGGAATCCTGGCAGAGTGCTTTCAGGAGGAGGTGCTGCCTGAGGACACGGGGATGGATCTTGGTGCCAGGTTGTGCTGCTGCTGGCCACACGGCTGAAATCAGGTGACAAGCAATTTGCCATCAGACCTTCTGCACTCCCACGGGCTAAATCTCTGCTTAGTGGCAGCAGAGGTGCTCCTTTGACCCCACCTGAGGGATGCTGGAGGAGAAGATGGGTTTGACACTTTTTTAAGGCATCGTCTCCTGGTAGGGTGTTGCTTTTCCCACTAAAGGTTTTGCCTGGGTATGTAGGCTGGATTCTCCTTGCTGTCATTGTGTGGAGACACAGAATGTTTAGTGGTTAGGTCTGAATTAGCCCCAGGACAAGGTGCCTCTCGCATGGAAACAGCAGTGCATGATGGAAGGGGGAATCGCTTTGGGTTGAAAAGGACCTCAAAGCTCATCCAGTGCCACCCCTCACCATGGGCAGGGACCCCTTCCCCTCTCCCAGGGTGCTCCAAGCTCCAACCAACCTGGTCTGGAACACTTCAATGGATCCACGGTCAGCCACAGCTTCCCTGAGCAGAGATTTCCTCTCTCTTACAGCGAGCAGGATTAGGTTCTTTAAGACTATCCACCCCAAGAAATCCAGATCCTCATTCCTGCTGCAGGTTGTTCTAAACCCTGGAGCAAAGATGGAAAAGGAAGTTCAGTGAGCACTTAGGGAAATGTGAAGAGCATCGCTAGCCCCAGCACAGCTTCAAGTGTGCCTTGGGCTGAGACACATCCTTTGTTCTCCTGCCTCGCTCCGACTTGCAGGGACAGACCTGACACCTTGTGATCATCTCCAAGCTGTCCCAGCATGGTCTGGGGCCGCTGGAATTCACCCAGGGCCCTCGGAACGGGAAGATGCTTTAAATGGGAAGCATTTAAACGTGGCTTTCCAGCGTCTTTATCCCCAAGCCCTTGTGTATTCCTGGAACAAATCCAAATAGCCGCACTCCTCCCTCAGAGCCTGTGGCGTGACCTGGAGCCTGGTGGCACAGTGGAGATTGGGTTACACATTTTCCTAGGGCTCGTAATATCCACTTAAAATAAAGGCAGGACACTTGGAAATTAGTCTGGGGGAACCAGTTTATACCCCCCATTCCTCCTCCTGATGAAGATCCTCACTGAGCTGTTAGGATAGGATGGAAAATATTTCTTGCCCCTTACCCGTGACTTGAAAAGCTTTAACAATTTCGCAAAGCAAAGTGGAAATTGGGTAACTCCCCTCCACGCAGCCTCTTCTTCTCGGTTTTGTTTTGTTGTTTGTTTTTCAAACCGTGGCAGAAACTACGAAAGCCTCGGCTGGGCTGTCTGTAAATGCTGTTCTGATGTTTATGTTGGCATTTGAACCAGAACCGTCTTCCTTGGGAACCCCACCGAGCTGCGGAGGGGAATGCACCCCTGGAATGATAAAAGCTAAACACTTGCCCACTAATAAATTTAGGTGTTAATGCCTTGTTTTTTGTGCTGTTTGGTTGCCATGGAGACGGGGCTGCCTGAACTAATGGGTTTGTTGTGTGAAGTTCAATACACATTTGCCAAATATTCCGTTTCTCTTGTTACCTCTCTGGTTTTTTTTGGTTTGGTTTTTTTTTTTTTTCTTTTAACTGTTCTAAGATCCCAGGAAAGGAGGCTCACTGCAGGTTTTGCAGGGCTGCTGGGAGAGATGCAGGATGTGGTTTTAAAGAGGTTGTTACCCTTTTCTGTACACCACAGGCCAAGGGGTAACAGGGGGATTGGCACCTGTTTGCCCAGGCCCTTTTGGCACATTTCATTCCTGCACAGACAGTTCCCATTGCTGGGCCCAGCTGATGGACAGGATGTCCCACTGGGAACCCTGGTTGTGCACAGGACACCACGAGCATTTTTCCCTGGATAGACTGAAAATAAAACACCACAAACAGGTGGTTATTGTTTGGAACAATGAACTCCGCTACACCCTCAGACAGGCTGCCCCTGCACCCCTGGGAGTGTTCCAGGCCAGGTTGGACAGGGTTTGGAGCAACCTCAGATAGTGGAAGGTGTCCTTGTCCATGGCAGGGAGGAGTTTTAAGGTCCTTTCCAAACCATTCCATGATTCCAACACCCTTCAAAGCTACCTGGGAGCTGTCATTCAGGGAAAATCACTCCATGAATCCATGTGTGGTCCTTCTGGGAATTTGGACTTGGACTCAGATCCTTTTATGCAGAGATCACTGGAAATCCTTGAGTGTTGAGGGTTTGGGGTTTTTTTTTCTGTGTGTGTCAGAACCTCCCCACTCACAGCACCAACCTGCACTTTCATTTAGAAAGGCCAAAAGAATAGCCAAACCCCAAAGCTCTGAACAAATTTTTATTTTTCAAAGCTTAAATGCGTGGTGCCTGCCAAGCACTAAACTGAAAGGTTTGTTGGCAAAATATCCTTTTCCAAAAACCTTCTTTTCAAGGTTCCTGCTTGCTTAAAAAAAAAAAAAACAAACCAAAAAAAAAACCAGGAGGGAGTCTTGCTCAAGCAATTTTAGAGGAATAGCTCTAAAATAAGTGGCTTTCCCAGGATCAAAGGCAGAGTCATTTTGCTGGAGATGAGAATGGAGTGAAGCATGCAAGAGGACATTTCTGGGTGCCAACAATCTGATTGCTGATCCTTGAAGTGTGCACGTGCAGCTGGCTTTTGCTTTCCCAGCTGATGCTGCTGAAATTAGGGAAAAGCAGTGCTGTGTTAACAGTTGGACTTTGAGGTCTTTTCCAGCCTTAAGGATTCTGTGAATCTTTTGAGCTGAGGAGAGCACCAGGATCTGTTTTAATCCCCACTGGTTAATGCAGCCCTGGTTGGTGAGGGGGAATGTGACATCCGTGCTCCAGGTGTCACAGGAAACTCCTGATGCTGCCTCTCCCTCCCTTCCCAAGGCTGTGGTGGCAGCACCTTTCCTGGGATGTGATGGAATTTATTTTGGAGGCAGGGAGGAGAGGAAAACTGACTTGTCAGGAAACTTGGCAGGAGTTGTTTGAGCGAGGCTGACTGGAAAACAGCTGTGCACGCACGGAGCAGTGACTGCAGCCCTGCACTGCCAGGGTGGGCTGGCAGCAGAGCCCTTCTGCTTTCTGGTTTTTTAAAAGTTTTTTGGGAAACAGAAATACAAGGCCTGATTGGCAGCCTGGGAGGAGAAACCTGAGGTACCTGAGGGCCTGGACCCATGGGAGCATCTCGAAACACTCGTCAGTCCCTCAAGGAGTTTGTTACCCCAAGAAGTGCCGGTCCTTCCAGAACAAAACTGCAGAGCAGGTGTTGGAAGGGGTCAGGTGAGTAGGTCAGAAGTGACCTGCACTTCAAGCCCCTCCCCTCTGTTATGAATGTATAAATAAAATGATGTAAACCCAAACTGCCCGGCCACGCCAAGGCCTTTGCTTGCCAAAGCCTTTGCCTTACTTTTGATGTTAGATGAACATCTAGTAAGCTTAATTAAAGTTTAATTAGTGTAAGTATGGTAAATGTGGTAGGTCAGCAAGCACAGCAGATGTTAAAATACTGTTGGCAGTCATCGACCTGACCAAAAAATAAAGGGAAAAATTCCCTTCTTAAAAAGTAAATAGCTCTAAGTGACTGGTTTAGACATGTCATCTCTCAGCAGTGGTTTTCTTTTTTTTTTTTGCTTTCTTTCCCCAGGCAATACTGACCAACCAGTTGAAAGCAAACCCTGTTTCTTCACATCAGTGGAAAAAAAAATCAGTTTTTGTCCTTTACTGTGCTCTGAAATTTCACCCCAAACATTTTCTGGAGTCTGGGCATATGCCACATTTAGATGTCTCACTGCTTTCTGCTCTTCTCTTCAGTTGAGAGCCACACGGTGAGGGCTGTGGTTGCACAGCCCAAATGAGTTTATTAAAGAGATGCTAATCATTTTTTAAGGGCTTTCAGTGAAATTCAGCAGTGCATCACCAGCCTGGCTGGCTGCTATTGCTTAGGATGTCCTTGGCAGCTATGGGTGATGTTTCCTCAACTTTGAAACAAAATTTGGGTGTGATTTGGGTGTTTTGGCATGCAGGTATCTGTGTGTATCTGTGATGATCCCTGTTTTTTGTCCCGTTGGGTGCTGGTGGCAGCACAACTGGGCCATCGAGCCCTGTGGATGAGCCCTGGACCTGTTCTGGGATGTGCTCTTGGATCAGGAATCCCCCTCTGACCACGAGGCTCTGGTAAGCCACAGCATCTCACACTCAGCTCCAGCAAAGATTCTCCAGCTCGTTTCTTATTTTTATCTGTCTCGCTTGGATCATCCCTAAAAATAATCTGCAATGCAAGATGCTGCAGTGCTGAATTCCCCAGTGGAGTGAGGGGAATGTGTTGAGAGGCTTCCTCGGATCAAAGGCCTCGCAGAGGGGCCAGGAGCAAGATCCAGGCTAAAGATCAGGAGAACCCTTCAGATCCAGAGGGAAGCAGCACAAAAAAAAGCTGCTGTTCTCCTGAGGCTTTGTTGGGCACTGGAAGAAGCTGCAGGGAATGTGGGATTCCTCCCAGGATGGGAAAACAGAGAGGAGCAGCAAGAATTTAATGCAATGGCCCAGCTGCCCCCAGAAGCTGTGTGTCAGACAAAAATTCCATTGCCCAGAGGCTGCTCCTGGAGCCTGCTGGAGCTTCCACGTGGAGCCACGGGCACTGAGCACCAGGAAAAACACACCAGCAAACAGCTGATGAGGGTGAATATGTGTTTTTGGTTTATTAGAGAAGTCCCAGATGAAGGGAAATTTCAGCTCTTGGAAACAGACAAGAGAAGACAATGTTTTGGGCTTGATGGAGGTCTTGTCCAAGTTTAATGGTTCTGTGATTGTATGAAATGGATGGGGGACGGGCTCTAGGCTTTTCTAAAGTGTTCCTAAACGCAAGCACAGTGAGTTCCTGCTGTCAGCCAGAGCCACAGGCAGATCTGTGCACTCACACAGCAATTTCTGAGTGACACTGACAGACAAGGAATGGTGGGGAAGCCATCAGCTGATGTCTGGGGTGCTGCAAGGGCTTGAAAGCAAGATGCAGAGGCTTCTGCTGACAAAACAGTCCTGGCTCTCCCCTCTGGGTCAGGACTGCACAGTGCAGGGCTCAGTGTGAGCTCCTGGGAGCCCCAGCAGCCACTTCATGGAGCAGGGCAAGAGCAGGACGTGGGATCTGGCCCTTCCTCATCAGGGCACTTCAGCAGTCCTGGCTGGGACACTTGGCTTCATTTCCTGCCCAGGCAACACCCTCTCTTTCCATTTGGCTGAGGGAACATTTAATTATTATTATTTTTAAACAGGGCAGTTTGGACAGCATGAACTGATGCATCCTTGTGGGCACATGGGCAAGCTGAGGCGTTTTCTGTGAGTGCAGACTGCTGCTGTTTTATCACTGCTTATTGTTGTCACCTGCCTCAAACCCTGATGGGGAGAGTGCTTTATTTTTTCCTTTCTTTTCTTTTTTAATGAGCTGTTCAGTCCTCTGATTTCTAAGATTCCAAGAAACTTAAAACAAAGTTAAAGCTTTTAGGTCAAATTAAACGTTTGACTTTGAGCCAAGCAAACTTTGTTTTTTGAAATCTAACTAAGGAATATAAACTTTCAGTTTAGGATTAGCCTTTACCAATTTTTTCTTTTTTTAAAAGTGGTTTTTTTTTTTTTTTTTCTTTCTTTTTGTAAAATGAAAGGGAAAAGCTCTGCCCTGGAGTAGTGCAGCTCCCTTTCCTGCTGTTCCATCCTGTTGTTGGGATGAGCATCCTGAGAAGGGAACAGAGCTGGGCAAGGCTCTGGAGCTCAAGGGATAGGACAAGAGGGAATAGCCCCAAGTCATGCCTGGAGAGGTTTAGATGGAAATTGGGGAAAATCTCCCCACTGGAAGGTTGGTCAGGCATTGGACCAGGCTGCCCAGAGGCACCATTCCTGGAAATGTTCAAAAGGCGTGTGGATGTGGTGCTCAGGGAAATGCTTTTGTGCTCTTGAATTCACAGTTAGACTTGATGATCTTGGAGGTCTTTCCCAACCTGAATGACTCTGTGATTATTTTGGTTAAAAGGAAGTTGGAAACACAAACAAGAAAGGATTAATCTGCTGTTGGCAATGCTGAGTGTGCTCTGGTTTGGGGACAGCTTTCCCCTCCCCTCCTTCCCCAGATGAAAACTCGAATCTGTGCTTGTTGTGTATTAGTTTTGCTCTATTTTTACCCTAAAAAACTGTGTTAATAATCGTTTCTTTGCAGCTAGAGAGCCTCATCCAGATGTGTTTATCCTGAATGTCCTTATCCTGTGTGCCATTTGGTCATGCTGAGCTCAAGAGGGAGCTTGCCCTAGACCTAGCTCAGAGGACACTGCTGCAGGAGCCACTGCTTCGAGCAAAGTGCTGTGGAAACATCCAGGAGATGTCTATTCCTGCCCTAATCCCTGAAACGTGTTCCTCATAAACACAGCCAAATAATTTGGGTGCTTTGTCTGTGCAGAGTGGAGAGAGCTGCTGTGGGAACTTTGAGAGCTTGAGTGTCTTGTTTTGCATGTAAGTTCTCAGCACTGAAGTGCATAAATAGAGGGCTTTGCATCTCATAATTTGTAATTCAGCCCAAGAAATGCATTAATACCTTTATCAGAATTGGGAATGTCGCTCAAAGCACAAAAGCACAAATCACTGAGGAACAGGCAGACATTAAGGGCTGCTGTTCTCCCTGTGTCTGGAATAACAGCCAAGAATCAGTGAGATTTTCTCCTAAACAAATGTTTCACTGTTGTGTGTATGAATAAATACAATTTCTCTCTCTCTTTTTTTTTTTCTAAAGCAGGCCAAGGAAGGAAAGGAAAAGCTGAAGTGCCTGAGGTGCAGGGAAGCATTTTGCTCTATTCCCTGACTTGGCTTAGTGCCACCTGTGTTTCCCCACTGCAGGGTAGGAGCAGGAGGGCTGAGGATTTGGGATGGGCAAGCCTGGAACAGGGGAGGAATTTCTTCACAGCTGTCCCTGGTCGTGGGACCTCTGGTTCTGGTGTAGGTTTGGTGGCCAGGCAGTGAAATCAGGAGCTTCAGGGAGATGAACCCACCTCATCCAGGTGGGAAGGGGCTGGGAGAAACCCAGTCTAGCTGGAGCTGGATGGCCTTTAGGGTCCCTTGCAATCCATGAGATTCAATGCTCCTGTGGCAGGGAAAGAGGCAGTGGAGGAGCTTCTCTGTGAGCAGTACAGGCTGGTTTTGAGTGCCCCCTCAAGTGCTTCAGCTCAGAGTGGAAAAGAAAAAAGCCCATTTGGGAATGCTGATGCGTTTGCCAGGGTTTCTGCAGCCGCGATGCATCCCGGGAAGCGTGGCACCCAACCATGGCTCATTTGCAAGGCCTGGGTGGTGTAGAAAACTGGAAGGGCCCTTCAGAGCCCCACTGATGGACCTTCTCCTCCAGTCTCTGGTGCTGACAAAACCCAGCTTTGTGGGCCATGGGGGGAGCTGTACAGCTGCTCTCATGATCCCGCTGCTGGAACCAAAGGCAGCTGGAAGGCAATGGAGAGGCTCTCAGTGACTCCAGGGTGCTGTGAAGTGGGGGCCCAGGCCATTAAACCTCCATGGGGACAGGCAAGGGGAGGGAAAATGTGTGGGAGCAGGATTGCAAATCCTCACTGAAATTGTTTGTTCTCTTGTTTTTAATCTCCAGCATCACTGGACGTGATCCCTCTGGAGGTGATGCCAGACCATTGAGTGCTCCATCTCTGCCCTCCAGACACCCTCTTCCTGGAGGAAAGTTGGCAACTTTGGGTTTATTCCATTTTTTCACCCGTGCCAAAGCCTATTTAATATCAGGTTTACTGTGGGTTTGTTTGGGTCTGGTCCCACAAATGCCTCTGGGGCAGGTCAGTCTGTCTCCCAAGCCACCCCTTGGCTGTGCCTTTGGAGTTTGCAAAATCCAAGGAGACCTCTGTAGTTCTGCTTGAATATCCCTCCCCATCTCAGTCCCAAATGGTGGGAAGCATCAGGGAATATTATTGATAAACAATAGATGTCTGGTGGAGACGCTGCTGATTTTCCTGGTACAAAAGGCTGCTGCATCCTCTGTGATAAATCCCCTTTCTTTTCCTCCTTGTTGGCTTTGTGGTTTTGTGATTTATTTGTGGGCTGGCAGGCGTCCACAGCCCTGCAGGAAATGGATGTCTGCTCTTGTGTTTGGGGGGGCCATATAAACGTGTAATTTTCCCACTACATTAATTACAGACGTTTCTCCTTGGCTGGAGCAGCTCCATGGTTTCTGTGCCCTTTCAGTTTGTTCTCCCCAGCCCAGGCTGGGAGTATTTATAGAGGACCTGCTCTGACATCCTCAGCTGAGCTGGGGGAAAGTTAAAGAACTTGGCCACAAAAACTGTAGAGGGGAAGCTCACTGGCCTTTTTTTACCTGATAGTAACTCCAGGATAGCAGCACGGCCAAGTTTTCCCTGGCTATTCCTCTGCTGACATTTTCCTCAAGGATAAAAGTGGTTTGCCCTAAGAAAACAACCCTCTTGCTATGGAAAAGAAATTGTAGGGCAATTTACTTTGGAGTAGCTGTGCTACCTAATTCCTGGCTCCTGGAGAGAGACCCTGCTGGACTTGGAGCAAAGAAAGGAAACCCGAGGCAAAATTCAGTGTGGTTGAATCAGGTTTTGCTGGAGGAAAGGCTGGACAAGTCACTGTGAGGCCCTGGCACAGGGTGCCCAGAGCAGCTGTGGCTGCCCCTGGATCCCTGGCAGTGTCCCAGGCCAGGTGGGACACTGGGACTTGGAGCAGCCTGGGACAGTGGAAGGTGTCCCTGCCATGGCAGAGGGTGGAACAGGATGAGCTTTAAGGCCCTTTCAACCCAAACCAGTCTGGGATTCTATGGTCTGGGACAGCAGTGGAGGCAAAAATCATAATTTCCAGCAGATTGAATGTACCTATGGTGTCCCTTGGCTTGTAATGTGGGTTCTCCACAGATTCCTGAGGAAACACGTGTCCTGCTGTGATTTTTCTTGTCTTTGTCCTGCCAGAAGTGAGGGTGTAGGATGAGGGATGTCTGTAAGGACAGGACCAAAACCTGAGCCAGCTTGGTGGCATGAAACCAGGAGGGAGGTGAGGATCTGTCGTGGGAGGACATCCAGGGATGCAGGATTCTGGGATCTCACCTCCTGTTTGGAGTCATTGCCTGGATGTGCTGCTGCTCTGGCTCTGCTGCAATGCGTCTCATTCTTTTTGGGGCTGGCAATCTTCCACCTACAAAGTTTCTCCCAGGGGTCCCAGCAAACCTTTGAGGTAAATCTCTCCAGATCCACATAAAACTAAGCACCTAACTGCGTTTGTCCTGCCTCATCCCCTGTACGTCTTGAGCACCTTCCATGACCTCTCTCACATTTCATTTCAGAGCGCAGCCCACGTGTGGGTCTGTGTGGGCTTGTGCAGGGCTGCTGCTGCATTCCTGTGGCCAGTGGCAGCGGCTTGGGGCTGGGACAGAGCTGTCAGCAGCCGGCTTTCCTTGGGAAAGCACCCACCTGACCGTGAGCATGGCGTGGCTGGGCCTGGACATGCAGGCTGCTGTTACCTCTGCACCTGGTCTGGCCTCACCGAGTGGTGGAAACTCTCGGTGAGGGAAGGATGCCCTGGTAAAATCTGTTTCAGAGAATCCCAGAATGGTTTGGGGTGGAAGAGACCTTAAACTCATCTGGTTCCACCCCCTGCCATGGGCAGGGACACCCAGGTTGCTCCTAAGTCCCATTCAGCCTGGCCTTGGACACTTCCAAGGATCCAGGGGCAGCCACAGCTTGTCTGGGCACCCCGTGCCAGGGCCTCACTGCCCTTATACTAAAGGATTTCCATCTAAATCATCTTCCCATGATCTGAGTTTAGGCTCTAAACACAAGCATCATTAGAAGGAACAGGCTCTGTGCCCTTAACTCCCTGCCCTGCTCTAAAAGCAGCAGCCCCAGCAGCAAACATCCCTCCCTCCATCCTCCCAGTGCTTAGCCAGAGGAGCTGCACCCCCTGCCATCACACCGTGGCACAGAGTGTGAACCTCATCCACTCCCATTTCCATTTGGCCAGTTTGGGAGTTTATTCACCCATTAAAGCCTTTCCTTTCACACATTTTTGCAAAGGCAAGGATTTATTTGGGCACGAATTTAACTGCCCTTGTCGGTGACAAGAAGGTGCTGCTGTGATGCTGACACAGCCATCAGCTGCAGAAACACCATTCTGGGCACTGCAGGGAGGAAAGGGATTCGGGGCAGGTGTAAAAGTGGGCCAGGCATGACATAAAATAGAGGAGAACAAGCGTGCTCTGCTTCCAGAGGCTGGGGGACGGTGCTGAGCAGGAGCTGTAGCAGGACATCACGGATGGTGGAGGGAGCCAGAGAAAGATCCAGTGCTTGTGTCCTCTCTGCAGTGAGCTCGTGGCCACTTGGGATTGGCCAGGAGCTGGGTCAGGATGAAGCAGGATGAAGCCTCTGGGTGTGTCTCAGCCGGGTGCCCTGCAGCAGCGTTTCCATCCTGTCCGGCCCTGGGCCACAGGCTGGGCTGGGGCACCTCCTGTGCCGTGCCCGTGTCCTTGGCAAACCCAGAGGCACGGCCAGTGGAGGGGAGACAACGTCCTCGTGGCCACCACGGGTGGGAGACGAGTCAAGAGAGCCCCGGCTGCTGCTGGTGTTTGGTCACAGCTGCTCTGGGCACCCTGTGCCAGGGCCTGCCCACCCTCACAGGGAACAATTCCTAATTCCCAATATCCCATCCATCTCTGCCCTCTGGCAGTAGAAGCCATTCCCTGTGTCCTGTCCCTCCATCCCTTGTCCCCAGTCCCTCTCCAGCTCTCCTGGAGCCCCTTTAGGCTCTGCAGGGGCTCTGAGGTCCCCCTGGAGCCTTCTCCTCTCCAGGTGAGCACCCTCAGCTCTCCCAGCCTGGCTCCCTGAGCATCCTGATGGCCTCCTCTGGACCCTGCCCCGAGGCTGTTGGGACCAGCCACGAAATAGAGGAACTATTGCACTAGATTGCCCTAGGCTCCCATCAGGTCTGGCAATCTGTTTTTTTTCTTAAGTGGGGGAGAAAGAAAGAGAAGGAACACTCACACTCCTCCAGCAGGCACTCAGCCCTCCACCCCCATGCTCCAGGCTTCCTGGAAGCCAGGGCTGCTCGGGGGAGAGCTCGGGGAGGGCACTGGGAGCCTCCCACCCGCGGGAGCAGCGCTGGGGGGCTGCAATCTGTCAGAGGCACGCCCTCCATTCGGAGCAAGAAATGTCACGGAGAGTTAGGGAGGTGACTGGAGGCTTGAAGTGCAGTGGGAAGCGACTGCTGTTCCCAGGCAGGCTGTGACTACTGAGCCTTGCTAATCACATTTTGGGGGATGCTCCGCTGGCTCTTGCTGTCGGGAGCTCGGGGTGTGTTTTGGTGACAGGGCCTGTGCTCCAGTGGGGAAGGAGAAGGCTCCTGATTCAATGCCCAAAGAACTGGTTTTGTTGGCAGAACAGGGGGAAAAGACCATTTGGGAAGCTGTGTCTCCCCCTCAGGGCTCTCTGCAGGTGATTTAAAGCACTCAAGGCAAGGCTGGGTGCCCCCTGAGGGTGTCCAAACCCAGCCTTACTCCGGCAGCCCTGCTGGCTGGGGATGACCCTGATGCCAGCGTCGCGGGCACTTGGCCACTCTGAGCCTCGGCGTGTCACTGCCGGCAGGAAAACCGGCCACATCCAGCACCATCATCCCATCTTCACCCCCTGCCTCCCTTTCCCAAAGCACTCTTTGGATCCCAGGGATCAGTCCTTGAGCCGAGGGAAGTGGGGATCCCTCCTACGAGGCTTTGATTGGCAAAGGCTCGTGTGATTTCTTTCTCGCGCGCTTTGCTCCGTGGCGGTTCCAGCGAGGAATAAAAGTTTACTTCCATTCCCCAGCGCTCGGGGAAAGCAGCTTCCGTCAGCACTGCCTGTGCTCTCGGCTGTGCTGGATATGGCAGGTCTATTTTTAGAAGCCAGGGTTGCCATGGCAACTCGGTGTATTTTTTCTGTTAAATATAGCAGCTGTTGCAGGGAACTCTTGTCCTTCTGGATGTAAAGGCTGAGTTTCTGCCCTCTGACAGAGCTTAGGGTATTAGAGGCAGATGAGAAAGGATGATTAAATAAGCGGAAGCCCAGAAGAAACCGTGGATCTGTAATTACATGCAGCCGTGTGTGTCTGCAGCTTCTGCATTAAAAATGGTGAGGGGAGAGGGATAGGGGAGCTTTTCCATGTGGGGCTCCATGAAACCACCCAGCCCTCTCTCTCCAGCTGCCCAGCCTGCCTGGCTTTGGCTGCTCTGGTCTCTGCCCTTCCAGGAGCCAGCCTGGTCCTGGCTGTGCCCAGCAGGACTTGCCCTGGCCGGGAGGAGATGTGGGGGGGCCAAACAGGCCTTGCCATCCTGGGGATGGAAGGAGCCTCTTTTGGGGAAAAAACCAGTTTTATTCCTACCTGCACCTCAGGAGCCTGAAGCAGAGGTGTGTGGTGTAGGGTTGGGGCCTGGAGCTGCCTCCATCTCCTGCTGGTGATGGACACCTCAGTGGAAGCAGTGGGAGAGGTGCCAGGCCAGGGATGCAGGGTGGGAATGCTGTGGGACTGTGTTGCATCCTTAAGCAGTAAAACTCCCCAGCTTTGGGGTTCAGTGGGAAGCAAACTGTTTCTTTATTTTTTAATTTTTTTTTTTTAAATTTACTGGATCCCTGTAAGGTGCCAACACATCCCATCAAAGGGCTGGTTTCCATCTCCTGGGAGGAGGGAGAGGAGAGGGATGGGGCACACAATTGCTTGGGCCAAGGGCAATCTGTCAGCTGGGAGATGGAGATCTTTGTTTAAATTAACTAGTCTTTGCCTCATTAAATGAAGAAAGAAACCAGAGCACAGCAGATATGAGCAGGGCTTAGGATCACTGAAAGTTTCCTTAGAAAGTGGATGCAATGACAAACAAAAGAACAAATTTCAACCAGCTTGAGTTTAAAGTATCTGCGGAGGTCACTGTGACCAAGGCTTTGAACAGGAATAACACATTTCTGGGAGCCTCATCTGCTCCCTGAGCTATCGTGAGTGGCATCAGTTGCTGGGGATGTTATTGCTGTTCTGAATTTAATAGCAGAAGCAGTGCTTAAGCCAGCAGAAAGCTGCAGGGGAAGAGCTGCCTCTGTGGCTGTCGGGGGCTGGAGTTCACCCCAGGCCTGGTCCTGCAGGGTGGTTTTGAAGAGTCAGGGATTTAGGAGGGTGGAGGATGGAGTCAGATGCTGCCTGTCCCCCTGGAGCTGGAGCCTGCTTGAGCATCCTCTGGCTGAGGGCATAAATATGGGGCTCATCCCTGAGGAAGTGCTGCCCGTAATGGAGGAAGGAAAGGCTGCCACATCACATTTGAAGATTTCCTTGCATCCTTCAGGGAATGGGTTGTCAAGGGTTTGTGGCCCAGAAAATGTAGCTTGCAGCTGGGAGGGAGGGTCAGGGCAATCATTTCAGATGCTGCTTTGGTTTAAATCCAGCACGAGGTGGAGGGAAGACAGAGGAGTGGGCACAGCTCCAAAAGCACGAGTTTGTACATGGAATGGTTTGGGTTGGAAGGGCCTTTGAAAACCATCCAGTTCCACCCCCTGCCATGGGCAGGGACACCTTCCTCTATGCCAGGGTGCTCCAAGTCACATGAGCCACATCCCCAGTGCCAGGCAGGTGGGTCACAGGCTCCCTCTTTTCTCTGTGCCCATGGGGCACCAGTCATGCCACTGGTTCCACTCTGCTGGTGCCTCTCTGGCAGAGTTTCCCCAGGAATGGGCATTTGTTAGAACTACTGCCTCTGCTTGTAAGTGTATTCAGGGACCATTGGGGTGTTTATGCTCCCTGCTTTCCCTGGACTGATTTATGGGTTTATTGTGATCCCTCCATTGTGTGGCTGCCCTGCTCTGGGCACCATGGGGCAGGCAACCGGCCTGGGAGGTTTTTCCCTTTCTCCCTGAGTGTTGGCTGGTCCATCCCTCAGCCATTTGCAGGGACCTGTGTGAGGAAGGACCATGGCAGCATCACACTCCACCTGGGACAGTGGAAGGGGGCTGGGACGAGATGGGATTTAAGGTCTCTTCCCCCCCAAACCATTCTGGGATTCTGGGATTCTCTGATCCTGTGATCCAGCCCCAAAGCACTGGAGGCTGCAGCCAGACACAAAGCTCATCTGTGAGGATGAAGAAGGGAGCTTGGAGCACTCAGTGCACCAAAGAGATGCATCAGCACCTGCTCCCAGCTGGAGGAGAAGGAAATTGGGAGTTGCTGGGAGTTCCCTCCCCGCAAATGCAGAGGTAAGAGGAGACAGGATCTCAAAACCTCCAGAAATGTGTCCCAGATCTCCCTGTCATCAGGTCTGTACCTGATTGGGAAGAATGTTTTGAGGATGATACTCCCACTCACCATCCCTGCTGGAGTCACTGCAAGGGCTGTTCTGGAAGTTCTGTTCTGACATGGGGTGTTTTCAATATAATTTTTTTTCCTGGGGAGCATGTGAATATCAGAGGAACCTCTGTTTGTTGTACCCTGAAAACTGGCAGTTCTGCTCCCCCCCTTCCCAGCTCAGCCTGTATTGGTCCCCAGTGTGTTTACCAGTCCAGCCTCAGCACCTTCTGCAGCAGCAGCAGCATATCTGGGGGAATTCTCTGAGAGAAGAGTGTCCATGGTAGTGCTGGTTCAAGGGGAAAGTCCATACTTTTTGTGAGAGAATTTCTAGGGACCAAGAAAACAGGGAGCAAGTCCAGGCTGTGGACTCTCCATCTCTGGAAGTATCCAAGGCCAGCTTGGATGGGGTTGGAACCACCTGGGATAATGGAAGGTGTCCCTCCCCACGGCAGGGGGTGGGATAAGATGATGTCTGAAGATCCTTTCCAACCTAAACTGTTCCATGATTCTATGATTTCTAGTTAGTCCCAAAGGTGTCCACTGTCCCCATAGGAATGTGAGTTTGACCCAAGGCCGTGGTAGGAGCTGAGGAAGCAGCAGGATGAATTTCCTGTTGGATTCAGCCCTGTTGGCTTTCAAACCACCCTAAACCCCAGGCAAGGAGACCCTGTTTTCACTTGTGCTGGTGCCTCCAGCTTAATTAGGGGTTTCAGTTATTTTTATTTTTTAGTTTTAGCCCCCCCAACCCTTCCCTGAGTCCCTTCTCAGGGGAGATCCAGGAAAAGCAAGTTTGCCTTTGCTGTGGTGTGAACAACCCCACCGCCCCAGAAAGCGCAGGGGGCACTGGGGGGAACCAAATGCCAGAACCTCTCCTCCTCCAACCCAGAGCTCCTCCAAGGCAGCTGCACCTCTGGGGGAGAGGCAGGAGCAGCTGCAGCAGAGGCAAGGCCAGATGAGACAATGCCATGAGGATTATTTCATGTTCCTGTTGTTCCCAGAGCAGCTCCCTTATGGGGCAGCAGCTCCAAACACCTGCGAGGCCCGGACAGCTCTGGGAAGGAGGAGATGTGCCCAAGAAATGCCCGAGGAGGGAGTTTTCCAGGAGCTGGGAGCACTCTGCTGAAAAGGGTGGTAAAACCAGGGGGTGCTGGACACACACAGGTTTGGCCCAGGAAAGCTTCTTGGGAAGTTCAGGCTGGATGTGGACAGCAGCATCTCCCTTCCATGCAGAGAGTTTCCCAAGTTCAAACCAAAACTTGCTGGTTTTGGGGTGTTGGAAGTTTTTCTGGGGGAGTGGGGGGTTGTTTCTGGAGGAGGTTTTTTATTTTTGAGGGGGTTTTGGGGTGGGGTTTGGTTTCATTTTGCATTTGTTTGTTTCGAGGGTTTTTGGGGGTTTTTGTGTTTTGTTTTGCGGGATTGGGTTTTTTGTTTCATTTTTTCTGGGGTTTTTTGATGGTGGGTTTGTTTGGGGAGATTTTTTGGGGATTTTTTTTTTTTTTTGAGGTGTTAGGTTTTTTTAGGTTTTTAGGGATGGCTGGTTTCTTGGGGGTTTGTCTGTTTTTCTTTTTTTGTCTTTTTTTTTTGTTGTTGTTTCTTTGCAAGTACTGTATTTTGAGGGGGCTATAGTTTTGGGGTTTTTTGGTGGGGGGAGAGTTGGGCTTTTTTAATTATTTGTTTCGTCTGGGGGAACAGGCTTTTTGTTTGTTTGTTTGTTTGTTTTGGTTGGTTGGTTTAGGTTTGTCTCTCTCCTGATGAGTACCGGGATGCAGCTCTGCCCCTTCAGGCAGCGGGGTTTGGCAGGGATGCACTGATGGGATATCTCACCCCCTCTCCCTGTGTCTCCAGAGGTCTCATCCTTGTTGGATCCTCCCCCTACTGCTCTGTGTTGGCTCCATGTGTAAAGGGCTTGGAGAGGAGGCTATCAGGCAGAGGTAATTATTAACTGTGATTATAACTGTGAGAGTGACCCTGTTTGGGCTGGATTTGTAAAGGCCCCCAAAACCATCCATGTTTTTTCCTTCTCCTCCCTGGAATTCAGCTCAAGTACCCCTTTCTGTGGTCAGGATACGCCTCCTCCATGCCCTCTTTGGAGGCCCAGGTGCTGTTTGAAATCCTCCAGTCCCTCATCCCTGCGTGCCCTGTCCGTGGGGGACGCGGAGAACGCGCGGCACACGCACGGAAACCTCAGCCAGGGCGGGATGTGCCTGATCCATTTCATTCCTGGCAGTAGTGGGAGAAAAGAGAGCCTCTGAAATCTGTAAATCAACTGTCTCTCAGATTGCGTGGGATTAAGGAAAAGGTGCAGAATAGAAATTATTTCCTCAAGGGGAAGCACATAATTTCATTTGCTCAGGAAAATGATGTCTTCATCAGTTGTCTTCCAGAGACTCTAAAAAGAATTAAAGGAGGGCTCAGAGTGTGCAGCTATTGTGGAATTTTGGAATCCCACAGTGGTTTGGGTGGGAAAGGACCTCAAAGCCCATCCCATTCCATGCTGCCACGGGCAGGGACACCTTCCACTATCCCAGGTTGCTCCGAGCCCCGTCCAAGTGGCCTGGGACACTTCCAGGGATGGAGCATCAACGACTGAGTTGTCTTCTCTGGGGTCAATGTGGATGGAAGAAAGGTCCCAGCTCTGCACTGCCATGAAGGGATCTTTTATTTATCAACAAAGCCACGGGATGTGAATTTCTCTGGTGCCTTCACTCAGTTGTCACATGGAAATTGAGTCTATGAAGCAGCTTTGGGCTGCAGCCAGTTCATTACAGCAAACTTTCACCCAATTGTCATTACTCTTATTGTTGATATTATGATGCCTCCTGCTCTGTTGTAAATTGAAGGGTTTTCCTGGGACTCTTGTTGGACTTTTTTGAGTTGTGTCAAAACTGGATGGCAAATTTCTGTGAGCTCTGAGACGAGGCCGACCTGGAGATGTCCGACACCAGGATTTGCCCAAATCTCCAGTGCCATGGAGAAACAAGGCTGACCATCTCCCTGCACCCTGGAGATGACCCTCCTCCCTCACCCACTGTCATCCCTGTTTTCTTCCGTGCCTGACTTCACTCCCAGCACCAATGATTTTTCCTGTAAAACCCCAAAACTCTGGTTTGAAGAGTGGGAGAGGGGAAGGCGCAGCCATCCAGCAGGAGCTGCAACAAGCTAGCGCTAAATCGAGCTCTAATTGCTCACTTTAACTAATTAATTTACCAAACCCGAGGAATTTTGAAAGGGTGCTTAGGAGCCTTGCCCTCCCTTCTCCCCATCACACAGGCAGGAGCGGGGGAGCCCCACAACCACTTTTAGCGCAGCCTCCCCCGAGGAGCTGATGGCAATTCCCTGGTCTGGGAGCATCCCTTTCCCCCTCAGCTCGTGGAAAACAAGCGTGTTCAGCGCTGCAGGGCTTGGGCTCCAGGAGAGAGCAAACATCCCTGGTGCTGACACGGCAAGAAAACCGGTGCGCCTGCAGCAGAGGAGTCAGCAGCAGATGCGCCCCTGCAGAACTGCTCTGCCCAGAGTCTGCTAATCCCTTTTTCTCCGGCTCCCAGGCCTCCTTAATTGTGATGCCTGTGATTAAATAACTCTTTGAAGGCAGTGCTGGGAGTTGTTTGGTCCACGTGGGAATGCCGCTGGCCGCGCTCGTAGGCTTTGGCTCTGGGCATGCGGAGCGCGCTCCACAGAGGAGGTGGGGACAGCGGTGTCCGGGGTGCTCTGGTGACCCCAAAAGGTCCCGGGGAGACCCCCAGGAGGGTCAGTGGGCTTGGTGGAGATCCGCCTGGATGATCCCAAGACAGACAAATTCCCAGGGAACTGCTGCTTTCCTGGTGGCGCTTCCTCCTCAGGCCCTCCAGGAAGCACGTGGGTGTGGGGAGGAGAGGAGTGCCACGCTTGGGATGAGGTGTTGGATCTGACCATCTCCCCGTGGGCTGAGGGCAGGCGGGTGTTGTTTCCTTGCCTCCACGAGCTGCCCTCAAGTGCTTTCCGAAGGATGCTGAAGCCTTGGTCTGGAGGAGGGACGCAAAAACAGCCCCAAGAGGACTTTGAGAGTGTCTGAGGGACTTTGGCAGAATGCAGATTAGAAGGAAACTTAGAATCATGGAATTACAGACTGGTTTGGGATGGAAGAGACCTTAAAGCCCATCTGGTTCCCTCCCTTGCCATGGGCAGGCACACCTTCCACCAGACCAGGTTGCTCTAAGCCCTGTCCAAGCAAGGGCAGGATCCCAGCCCCAGGCTGACAGTCTGTCCCATCCCTGCCCACCCTGGAGCTCATTCCCAGGTTCCTGGAGGTGCAGGAGCAGGTCCTGTAGATGGAGTGCAGCGATTGCCTGAATATTCATGGATTGGCGGGCAAGCTGCAGCAGGCCCTTGTTACAAACTGCTTACATCCATCAATGAGGAAAATAAATAAACAGATGCTTGTTAATTGACTTAATTACCCACCAGCAAACAGGAGACTGGGAGCACATCAATTAAAAAAAATGTTTTAAGAAGTGTCTCATAGGAATTCTTTTCCATATGCAAACCACACTTGTCTCCTCTGCCTATAATGAACCCCCCAAGACAAGGAATGGATTTTCATTATGCAGGAAGGAGGGGTCACATTCTGAAAATGAGGGTTGTGGCTTGAAATGAGCCCTAAATCCATGCCCTCTTCCCAAAACCCAGGCTTTAGCACAAAGCCACGCAAATAACTGTCCTTGAGCAAGAGAAATCCAGCAGCTAAGGCAATCCTTGCTTTCCATCTGGGAGCAGGCATGAAGGAGAAGGAGGCAGAGCTGGGAAACCCTTAAAGATTTTTTTTTTTGCTTTGCTTTTGTAAAGATCTCCAAGAAGAAGGGGAAATTGAAAAACTGAAGACTCGTTCGTCTCACTGCCATGTGGATGTGGGGTGACTCTGATGTCTCCTGACAGGGCTGATGCTCAATATCCACAGCTGAGTGTTGAGCCAGCAGGATGGGATGGATAAACAAGAAGGACTGCCCAGGCCAGAGGCCTGTGGCCAAATCCATGACTTTTTTTTTGTCCCAGGGTGGATGCAGAAGGTCCTGGAGCAATCACAGAAGCGGTTGGCTTGAAAGGGACCTTAAAGCTCATCTCATTCCCTGCACCTGCCATGGACAGGGACACCTCCCACTGGACCAGGGCTCTCCAAGCCCAGTGCTGCCACGGTGCACACACCTGGAGCCCCTCCAGCCCTGTGCCTGCCCTTTTCCAGCCTCCTTTCCCAGCACTTTGCCCTGTTCCCGCTCGGCCAGGGCGGCTGTTCAGAAGAGCCAGTGTGGGCTCCCTCAGGACTGCTGGCAGTGCTCTGCAGGGCCCTTATCTGCAGATCTTGATTAATGAGAGTCCCCAGGGCAGGCAGGTTGTGAAAGAAGCCCCATGATCGTGGCCCTGGCTGCCTCCCTGACGTCAGTGTGACGCAGGGCACCCAGGGCAGCACGGGCCCTTGGGTGCAACCAAAAAGAAAATAAAGAATGAAGGGGTGGAGTGAGAGGCAATCAGAGATGAAAGGAGATTGTCTTATCAGGCAGAGCTGGCAGCTGGGGTGAATTTCCTCTCCCCAGTGCAGACTCTGCAGTGTGGGTGATGTTCCCCTGCGCCCAGCCCTCGCCGTGGGCTCTGGGGTGGCTGCAGGAGAAGGGGGCACTGGGCAGATGCTGCACCAGATGTGGGGCTGCCCTCGCTCAGATCTGATGGCGTGTGGATTTTAAATCCTGCAGTGGTGGCGCTGTGCCGTGGAGCTTTCATCACAGCCTCCTGATGTGCTCTGGTTGGGTTTTTACCCTCGGTGCTCGCAGCCATTGCTGAACACAGGTGACACTGGGGACCAGGCCTCTGAGCAACACTGCCAAGTTCTCCAAGCAGGATGGGTGGCAGCTGGATTTGGGATCAGCCCCTGCATTAGGCAACACAGACAGGGATTTCCAGGCAGGCTGGATGCTCTTGGCAGGCTGGAATTGGAGGCTACACTGCAGTCCTTGGGGTGTCCTTCCTTTCCCAGTGCCACAGCCCCTTGCAGCCACAGTGTCCACAGCAAGAAGGGTGGGCTGGTGCTCCCCCACCTTCAGCAAAAAAAAGTTACATCTTTTAGATCCCTCGGTGATGCTGGGTTCCTTTGGCTGCCCATTTAAACTTGTGCCTCTTTCCAGAATTAAAAAAAAAAATCTTGAAAAAATTAAAAACTCACCAATTTTCAACTGTATCGCTTTGCAGAAGAGAGGAGGGAAGGGCTGGGAGGGGGAGATGGGGCTGAGCTATTTTAGTGCAAACCCATCTGCGTTGATAATTCTCCATCCAGCCCCAGTCATTACTGGATGCGCCAGGTGGCCCGGCCAAGAGAGCACCTTCCATGATTTCCCAGCTCCTCATTCCAGCGCGTCCCTGCTCGCAGCGGGGCGCGTCAGCAGTGCTTTGGGAGAGCCAGCAGGTTCAGACCCTGGGGGGCACACAGCTCCTTCCCTCCCCGCAGGCATCTCGGGAAGAGCGATTTGGGCACCGCGTTCCGGAAAGTTCCGCGCCATCCGTTTGCTTCGGGACACGGCTTCCTCCGCGGCTGCTGCGGAGCTGCTCCGGGGCTGCCGGGCCAGGCCAGCCGGAGCGGGGACACGGCACCACTGCTCCCGCTCCCAAGTGAGGCGCTGGGGCTGCGACGTTCCGTGCGAGCCAGGTAGAGCTGCCTCCCACGGGAGCGGCTGCTCGGCGTACGCGTCGGAGCGTATTTACGATGGAAATTAATAAGCGCCATCTGCTTACCTCTGGTGTTGTGGGAATGTTGTCTTGTGGCTGGCTACAAACAAGACAACATTGAAGAGGTAACACCTGCTGGGACATATTTCTGCCGTTTATTTCCAAACATCGGGAGGTTATTTTGGGTGAGAGGAATAGGTACCAGCTCCTCTCGCTGTGTATTAAGCGCTAATGAGTTGTGGGGATTGCCAGGTGACGTCCTCGAGGAACTGGTGAGGGTGGAGGAAACTGCATCCAAGGGCAGAGGGACCTCGACTGACAAAGATTTAAGGGGATGTTTGGCTGGTGAAAAGTTGCTGCTTGTCAAATGCAGAGCTCGCTGCAGGGATATTCCAGGCCAAAGGGCCCTAGAGGTAAAAAAAAAAAAAAAAGGTCTGTCAAAACATCCCACTTCAGCCTTTGGGGATGGAATGGTCTCAATTGTCATTTCAAAATCACAGCCCACTTTTGAAATGGAGATTATTCTAATGCTGAGGCAGAGATGAAATCCTTCCCTTTTAGCAAAAGAAAATGTTTTGTTTGACTTCAGATACGTTTCCCCCCCCCCAGTTTTCCTGGAATAGAAATAAGATCTAAGAAACAGATAACAGATAAAGAGCTGGGATCCTCAGTTATCTGGGATAACAGATAAAGAGCTGGTGACTGCCAGCCCTCATTTCCACTCAGATGTTCCCAAGCTGACATCCATCCTCCCCTCGTCCCTGTTCATTTCCCTTATCCCCTTATTTTCCTGCAGAACAGCAGTTCTGCAGGGCAAGGGCTCACAGGCCTGGGATTCAATTCCTGGCTGTGCAGGATGGGGAGTTCCAATGCAGAGCAAGGATGCTGGTGGGGAAGGAGATCTCCTGCCCAAAGCTGCAGAGCTGGAGGAGCTCCTCTGGAGATGGAGTCAGGGATTTTTGAGTTTGGGATTTTCCAGAGGAGAGGGCTTTTCTGGTGAAAGGCCAGGTGGGAAAAGGAGAATCTGGGTGCAGAAGGGCAGGGGACTCACTGCTGGGGCTGCCGGAGCAAACTGGGAATGGGAAATGTTGGAAACTTTAGTGAGTGTAACCAAAGAGAGGAATGAGTGGGTCTGGAGAGGCTTCTGCAGAGGGGTCAAGGCAGGAATGAGTGTCCTGCTTTCCACAGGAGGAGCTTTCCAAGTGAGCCTGAAGAGAGAAGTTTGAAGTGTGGAGCAGGCTCCAGGTGCATCCTTGGGGAGGATGGAGAAGCCTAAACAAGCAAGCCACAAGCAACCTCAGGAACATTTCTGTTGGGACATGTTTTCTAACAAGTTATTTTTGAGGGTTTTCTTACCAGCTTTGCTAAGCCAGCCTGGCAGCCCCCCTGCAGGGAGCAGTTTTAACAGGCTACACTCCAGCAGGGATCTTCTCTCCCTGGGCGCAGCATGGATCACAACCAGCCTTGGCTTGGTAGCAGGACTTTCATGCTTATTCTTCATTTCCATAAGGATTTTTACAATGAAAAGACATCGATGGAAATTTTTGTCCCACCTGGCTGACTTCTGTGTCCTTGTAAGCACAGAGGCACCGGTGAGCTGGGGTGGGGATACCCTTCAGCGTGGGGCTTCTGTGTTCCTGGGACAGAGCAGAGGAGGCTGGAGCCCTCTGGATGATCCTGCTGCTGTTCAGCTGTCTCTCTCTGCCCCTTGGCTGCTTTCCACCTCTCCCCAAAATCTGGCGTGACACAGCCAAGCCCCAACGAGACACCCTGGGTGACTCAAGCCCGCTGGCTGTTGCCAGTGGCACATGGCCCAGGGCAGAGATGCCACTGCAGGTGTTTGCAGTGGGATGGGCAGGGACAGAGGCTCTGGGGGCAGCCACTGGCACGTCCCTGCCCCACGGGATGTTCTGCAGGGATGCTGATGTAGAGGATGTGGGGGGCACAGGGAGGTACCCAGCAGGGTGCAGGGGTGCTGGAACAGTGGGTTTGGTGCTCCTCACCCCCAGGGCTGGGCAGCTGCCAGAAGAGCTCTGACCACAGCTGGATCTCCCGGTAAAAATAACTCCACAGCATAAACTTTCACAGCAGGAAGAGTGGAGAGCAGCTGGGGCTTCACTCCCTCCCAGCACCACATCAGCAAACATCTGCCCTGGCCAGTGCGGATCGCAGCAAGGAGGGGATGGCTCTGGTTGGCACTGCTAAAACCCAGGGGGAATTCCGGGGGGCAGGGAGTACGATAAATACTGGGCCGAACCGATTCCTAGAGGCAAGAGCACCAATTGCGGAAGGGGGGAAAAAGGGAGGAGGCGAGGAGGCTTTCCCGAGAGGAGTGGGGGAAGACGGCTGGCTGTTTGATTTTGTGGTATTTCCTTTGTTTACGCTGTGTCCCGGCGGGATGGGGCCGGGCTGCCTGCTCTGAGCCCGTTCTCTCTGCCAGGGCGTGGCGGAGCCGCTTTCCCCCCGCGGCTCCGGGCTCCGGGCTGCGCTGCCCCCGCTCCCGCACCGAGGGACTGCCAGCCACGGGCCGGGAAACGAGGACCTGCACATCCCCTGTGGTGCTTCCACCTTCCCACCAGGACTTTCCTGGGTGGTGCTGGCGGTGCTTCACCTCCCTGCGCTCTCCCAGCGGGAGGATGAAGCCGGAGCGCTGCAGAGGATGCTCTTGCTGAGGAGCTGACCACGGAGCCACCTGGCCGAGCCAGGAGGGGCCGTGCCCACCCTGCCGAGCCGAGGGCACCCTGGGCACGCCCCGGTCTCCCTGGCACACGCCGGTCCCCACGCCACAGAGCCCAGGCAGGACGCGGTGGCGGCGCTGGCTCCTCTCGGTGCTCCCCGGGCCGTGCCGAGGCCCGTGTGGCAGCCCTGGCAGGAGAAGCCGGTAATTTTCCACTATCCCGGCACGGGGAGGCACGGAGCAGGCACTGCAGACCTGGCCGGGCTCCACGGCGGGTTCACACCTCTTGCTTTCGCAAGACGCGCGATGATAAAACCCCGAAAGGCAAAGAAAGGCCATTGCTCTGATTCATTTGGCACGCTGCAAGCTGTCCTGCTTTGTTCCCTCTCCTCTCGCTTGCCTCTCTGCCCCCGTCCTGGGAGAGGAGGGGGGAGCAGTTCACGTTCCCAGGCTATTTCAGGCGGTGGCCGTGCCCGTGACTCAGGTAGCCCAACGCTGCCGCCCTGCTCCTCTCCCAGCGAGCCCAGGAGCTGCACATTGGCAGCGACACCTCCTAACTGCTCAAGATAGATCACTTAAGAAAAAATCTTCCATATGGTCCACGGGATTTAATTTTTTTTAACGTTTTTTTTTCTCCCCCTTGCTTCTACAACTGTTACAGGGAGAGATATTTTTCCCCCTGTTTGACATAGATATAATCTTCTTCTGATACACAAATGCCAGATGGCATGGCAAAAAAAAGATAATAAATGTGTCTGCAGCCTCGGCAGTTAAGTCTGGGAACCTGGGAAATGGCTGTGGAGGAGCTGGGAGTGGCTGGGCTCAGGGTTGGATTTTTTGAGGGGGAGAAGGGGAAGGGGAGGTGGAGCATTTCATGGAAGGTGGTTTGAGGAACCTGGGAATTCTCTGTGACCACCCCATGCCCAGTCCCTGCCAAGCATCCCGGCCTGGGATTTGAGCTGCTGCCAGTGATGAGCAAACCCAAGGAAACCCGGTGGTGGAGGGAGGTTCTTAAATTTACCTCTGGGAAGACACTCTGGCATGCAATGAGAAGCAGGGAAAGCGAATTCCAGAAACCTGATGACCTGATGCAGGACTGTGAGCACAGTCCTGCCTGCTGCAAGGTGCTGAAAAGCATGACAGAGAAAGCCCTTAATTTGGTTAGGACCACATCACAGTATGTAAATGTTGCTTAATGCTAATCTGCTCTCTCTAATTATGGGGATGAAAAATAGCTCTTGTCTTGCCTTGTGCTCCAGGATAACCTTGGGAATGTGGCCTGTCACTGCAGTGAGGCATTTCCTCCCCAAACCTGTGTTTAATAAACAAATACAAGAGCAGTCAGGTTGGAAGAGGGCAGATGGTTTTTTTCTCTGCTCCAGCTGCTTGGATTTCTCCACACTGGGCTTTGCTTCTTCCCTGCCGTCCGTGGGGGATGCAGGCAGGGATTGTACAGGACCTGGAATGGAGTCACCATTCCTTGGAGGAGCTCAAAAAAGGAGTAGATGTGGCACTTGGGGACATGGTTTATTGGTGAACATGGTGGTGCTCGTTCATGGTGGGACTCAAGGCCTTTTCCAGCATCAATGATTCCATGATTCTATGGAAGCAACCCCACCACGAGCCTGCATTGTGCACAGACTGGGGGCCTCTGAGCCAAAATATCCCCACTGGTGACCCCAAATCCATCGTGGAGGGTGGCTCCATGAGTGGTGGGAAAGCCTGTGTGGCTCTGTGCCCGTCCTCCACAGGTCCATCCAGGAATTATCCACAGCCTCCGTGCGGATAACCAGCCACGCCGTCCCCAAGCCAGCCAGGGGATGGTGCTTGAGGTTGTGCAACCGTTTTTTTTTAAAAGCTTTACCATAAAAATGCAAACTCCATGGGAGGCCAAAGGGCAGGGGAACCTGCTCATGCATGAGGAAATGGAGCTGGAATTGCTTTTATGGTGCCTTGTCCAGAATAACTGCCTGTGCTGGCACATCTCCTTCAGGACAACCGTGTCCCATGGGATCTCTGTGATGGGGACCTGTCCTTGCACCCCGATGCTGGATTTCAACCTTGGAGGCTCTTGCCCAACAAATGTGAGGGGAAATGGAAACGGGAGTGAAGCACCAGAAGGACACTGCCTGCTTCCCTCCAAATTCTTGGTGCCAGTGCTATCCTGATCCTTTTTCCAGAAAGCCCTGAGCTTTATTTTTAACAGAAAAGGTGGGAGATGGCCACAAATAGCATTTTTCAAACCTTTTGGCACATAAGCCAGGGAGGAAATATTTTCTGGCTGGCCCACAGCCAGCAGTGTCCGGGCTTTTCCAGAGGGAGCTGCTGAGGTTTGCCAGGGAGACCCTGGGCAGATGTGACTCAGGACATGTGGGAGCACGGGTGTTTCATGGGAGCTCTCCCAGGGTTAAAGAACAGTGGGCACACAGTGAAAAATGAGTGTCTCTTCTATCAGCTAAGGAACTGTTGAGACAGCAAAGCGATTATTGCATTTCCCCCCCAACATTTATTAAGGTTGTGCACGTGTCTAAGATGTTCCTCCTGCTCCTCACTGTATCTCTGGACGTGTCAGCTCTACCAGGGCGTTTCCAATTATCCCCTCACCTGCCAGATAAGGGAGTCTAGAACAGGACTTTTAATTTCTTGGGAGAAAAAAAAAAGCAAAAGAAGGAAAGAAGCAGCTCAGCCATTCTGTATTTTAAATGGCCTTTGGGTAGGAAGTGCACAGGAGAGCACATTCATTCCCACAGAGGCAGGTGATGCTCCTTCACACATCGCTGCTCTGTCCTGGACATTTCCTCTTGCAGGAAAAACAGGAATCAGGTACACTTGGGACCCTCTCAGGGCTGGGTTTTTTTCAGCAATTCTCACAATCTGGAGAAGTTCCCTTCAAAATACACCTGCAGTGGCTCAACAAGTGGGCACCAGCAGTGGGGTTTTGGGGGGAATTCCACCGGGATTGCTCCAGTGTGTGCCCTCCGCGCTTCCCTGGGCTGGGAGGCTTTGCCACGTGCAGGAGTGAGCACGGGAAGGTGTGTGCAGCTCTGTTTCGCTGACCTGTGTCCGGCGTGACCTGGCCTTTCAGGAGGAGCTCAGAAGTGCCCGAGGCTGGATTTCACAAGGCATGTCATTCCTCGCAGGCAGGCGGATTTGGTGCTTAACCTCCAGGGAGATCTCCCTAACCGGCCTTAAGTGCCTTTGCAGGCTTGCTGAGCAATTTGGGGGGAAATGTGGCTTTGAATGGTGTGTGAGTCCCGGTGAAGCTTTTGCTGCCGAGCAGCTCTGGCTGCTGAGGGGTCGAGACACATCCAGGTGACTTCCAAACGCTCCCACCCCTCCAAGCGACTTCCAAATGCTCCCACTGCTCCAGCCGTGTGTGCAGGACCAGCCCTCGCAACCTGTCGTGCTCCCACAGCATCAGAGAGCAACACACGAGGCATCCAAAGGGTTAACAGCTGGCCTCGGGCTGTTAAAACACAAAGGACTGATTTACCCGTTTCCTTTGGTTTGCCCTCCCGGTGAACGGGCGTTCCCTGGGAAAGCCGGGATGGACTCGATGGATGCGCAGTGCCATGGGGATGGGGGGAGCTGGGAGCTGCTGGAAACAAATATTCAGCTGCCCACTCATGACAAGAATGAGAGGGGTTAAATTACAGCAGGAAGGGTTTTGGGCAGACACCAGGAAGGGTTTTTCCCTGGTAGGAAAAGTGAAGCACCAGCTACAGCTTGGAGCACACTGATGAAACCAGCAGGCTCCAGAAGGGATGGAGAGGGAGTGGAGGAAGGAGATGGGGATGGGTGAGGATGGACATGGGGATGGGGACAGGGATGGAGAAAAGTTTGGGGGTGGAGATAGGGGTGGAGATGGGAAGAGAGAGGGATGGAGATAGGGATGGATGGGGAAGTGGATGAGGATGAAGAATGGGGATGGAGATGAGTTTGGGGATGGAGATGGGAAGTGAATGGGAATGGGGATGAAGATGGGGTTGAAGATGGGTATGGGTGGGAAAGGGGATGAGGATGGAGATAGGAATAGAGGTGGAGTTAGGGATGGAGATGGATGGGGTTGGGAATGGAAATGGGGATGGAGACAAGGATGGAGATGGGGTTGGGCCTTGATACAGGGCTGGGGGTGGAGATGGGAATAGATGGGGAGTGGGGATGTGTGGGTCTGGAGCTGGAACTGGGCTGGCCATGGGGCACCGAAGGGTGGCTATTGGCCCTGGGGGAGCGCAGCTCCGTTCCAGCCCCTCTGCTCTTCCCACACGGCCCAAGCCAGCCCCTTCCCTGGCCGGCCAGCCCGGCCCCGCCCTGCAGTGACGCCGGGAGCGCTGCCCGCCCCTGCAGCGATGCCGTACACAGGCTGAGCTTTCAAAGCCTGGAGCAAACAAGCCTTACAGAGATATTTGCTATTATTCCTGATTGCGTGGACTCCGGGGCGAGCGATTATCATATTTCCCTGTGATCAAAATGTTAGTGATTATCATAAAGGATGCTTTAGACTTTGAGACAGATACAGACTCTTTCAACAGCATTTATTTCTGAAGAACCTTCATCTTTACTCTCTTTCATGACAGCTGGGTTTTGAGTCATGAGCTGGTTGCAATTACTTTGCCTCTGTAATTCCATCTTTCCCACACTCTTCCTGGCTTCAGAGCCGCTGGAGGACGGTCACCTGTGTAGAGCTGTGCATGAAAATTGAATCCCAGCTGCAGGCAAGGCTAGGAGGAAGTGAACGTGGAATATTTCAATTTAAAGTGTGTTTATTGTGCATTCTGTCACTGATTTGATGTAAAAAAAATTTGCATGCAAATGACAGCAGATTTGCATCTCTCCTTTCATTGACTGCAGATGTTGAAAAAAATATATTTGAGGGTTTTGGTAATTTTTTTTTTTTTTTTAAGCTTTCAAAACATCTTGGAGGAGATTTTGGTGACTGCTGTATTAAAGCATCTATGTAAATCTGCTGACCTCTCCTGAAAAGAGCAAGCTAGTGCCAGGGACAGAGACATTTGCTGCAGCACTCTGCGGGCTCTGCCTTTCCGAGATTTCCAGCAACATTTTGGAGAGATGTGGTGCTGACACCCCTGGACATGGAACTGCATCTCACAAAAAGGGAATCTTTGCATGGAAACATGTGGAAGGATTTTTTCTGAATGGTGTGAGGATTCTGGTTGGGTTTCAGAACAGTTACAATGGGCTGGAGAAAACTCTGAGCCAGGGTCCAAGGAAACAGGAGGCATCCAGAGGGATTTGGAGGCTTCTTCTTCCATCAGCTGGAGCAGGCACCAAGATCAAGGCAGCCTTGGGCAGCTTTGACTGAAATTGTTCATTTTCCCCTTGAACTAGGCAGGTGCTTGAGCACATCTTTGGCAGGACAGGGGATGGGATGGGATGGGACCTGCCCACAGGGACCCCGGCTCTGCAGGGCTCCCCTGCCTAGAGGAAACGTGCAGCCTCAGCAGGACACGATGTGGGTCCTGAAAATCATCCAAGCAGGAGCTGGTTCCATCTCATGATCTCCTGAGGGATGAGATGAGAATTCAGCCTCTTGCTTGACTTGATTTATTCCACTCCTTCCTCTGTGCTCCACGGCCTCAAAGACTTGCTTTTTTTTCCCTTGTCAAGGTATTTTCTGGACCACAAAAGCCAGAAAAATGACCCAAGGAAAGAGAAACAAACAGCACAAGCAACAAACTCAAACAGGAATTAGGCAGCTAATGAACCAAGCTCTGCTGAGGTTGCTGCAACTCCACAAAAAATTGGCAAAAAAGTTGCTCTTCCAAAGCTGCCAGATTTAAATAAGATGTTATCTCTGCGTAGGGATTTTTTTTCTTTTTTAAACATTAGTTCTGCATCTGCCTTCAGCTAAGGGCTATAAATAGATTTATACCTCTCTGTGTGTGTGTATATGATACAGAGAGAGGTTTTACATGGGTGTGAGTGCCCGGGAAGTATCTGCACGTGCGTGTGTGTATAAAATATGCACACGGGCTGGATGGAGCCATCCATCTATCAAGTTATTGGCCTGTCTTGTGCTCATTTGGGAGAGAGTTTAAAAGGAATTGCCTAAATACATAATACATGCTGGCTTTTTTTTCCTTTTTAAGAGACGAGTCAAGTCAAATGCTATGATATAAATTTTTAATACCCCTATGACCTGATTTTTTTTCCTGTCTTGTGCGAGGAAGTTAACAATATGAAATGTCTTTCTGTTGCCTCTAATCATGGGCTGATTTGATAAGCTGTAATTATTATTCATGTTGGAGATCTGCAGCTAGGGAGATGCAGGAGGTGTGGGGACCATTGGGATGTTTAGGTTTATTATTATTTATTACTGCTATGAATAAAAGAATAATGATTTCAGAGATTCTGCCAAGTAGTTCAGGCTGCAAATTTAACTCCTTTAAAAACCGTTGCAATCCATTTGCATCAATGAGAGCCTCTTTAGCAGGTTTTTTTGGTTCCTTACTCCACAAGAGGGGTTGGAAAGCCAGAAAAAAATGGAAGGCATTATTTCTGTAGGTCCTACCAGAAACGGATTGTGTTTGATGTTTGACCTTGGGCATCCCCCTGCCATCCTGCTCACCTGGGCTGGACCCCTTTTGAAATCCCAGCTCATGAATAGAGATCGAGCAGTGGGCACTGGTTTGGACATAAGGGCGTGGGGATGAGTTCTCCTGCACATCCTCCACATGCAAAATGGGATTTAGCTTGGAGGAGGGCAGGGAAGAGCGCTGTGCAGAGAGCTTTGCTGCTTTCAGAGCCAGAACCAGCGTGACACTGTCCATAGGATAAAGCAAACGTGTCTGTGGGCTCCTGATTAATCTTTCCAACGAGGCTTTGGGCCTTTGACATCCGTGGGTGGATGGGAGAAAATACATTGCTTGTTTGTTCCTATTTTCCTCCTGGAATCTGAATTGCCTTCAGCCGTAACTCTCGCTGCTGTCTCCATAAGTACAGTCTGCCCTTGAAGGAGGAGTGAGTACATTTAAGTTACATCCCTTCAGGAAAAAAAAAAAAAATTTAAAAGTGGGTATAGGTTCCAGGAAAAGATGCTTTCATAAAGCTCATAGTTGCAGGAGCCTCAGCCATGTGACAGCCAGAAGCCCCAGAAGGAAGAGTTCTGGAGGCCATGGCTTCAAAAAACACCTGATCAGGAGCCTGGAATGTCAAGGGATGAAGGAAGAAGGCCAAGGGCAGCTGCCCACAGCTCCCTGCTGGAACAAACTCCTGAGCACAGGCCCTGGCAATGGCTGGTGTCCTTCGCAGAAACCCTGGCAGCCACATCCTATCCAGAGGTTGGTGGGAATTCTGAAGGTTCTGGGAGGGGAAGTGAGGCTTTAGGGAGTGGTGTAGCAGGGGGTAAGGGAAATACTGGCATTTCAGTGCCATTTTCACTGCTCTCTGTTTCCTGGAGTTGCATCTTCTTTGTAACATACTCAGAGGCAAGGAATTAATCTGAGAACATAAAATACACAGATCCCTTCCAAACAACCACACAGAGCCCCTGGTGCTGCAGCTTTACATCTCCCTGTCTTCAGCTGCCTTGCACATTAAAGGAGAGCTGGAATTTGAGATGGTCCACGCCGGCACCACGTCCAACAAACGGCGTGGCCCAGATCTCTCCTTTCCAGGGACGGCAGTGCCAGATTTCACATCTGCTGGCTCTCCAGTCCTCACACATTTTGCCATCCACCTTCTTTTCTGTAACCAGGGCAGAAGTTTGAAGACACGAGCCACAACATATGCCATTGTCTCTTCCCAGAGATGAACAAAGTATATTGTTATGCTTCAAATGTGATGGGTTTTTTTTCCCCCGTTAAATGTTTTCTAGCTGCATAGACCAACCATCTGTTTCTCTTTCTCCCTTCCATCATTCAATTCTTTGCACATTATTCAAATTAATTATCAATTAAGGACCAGAACGTCTGGATAATGAAATTACAGAATGGTAAGATGGTCAGAGTAACACAGCACCTTATTAAAAGCCTCCAGACAGTTAACGAGACAATAAATTCCTGATCTTTTGTTCTTGAGATGAACCTTCAGCCCAGTGAATGAAAACAAAGTGACACGTATCTCTTCTTGGTCATTTATTTATGAATGCAGGGAAAGACTAACCCCTTTCTCATTGCAGATTTCAGATCACAATCTTCTCCTCTCAGATGTCAAACTAACCCAGATAATAAAACAGCTCCAGTCTCGAGACATTCCCCAGGGAGATAAGAAACTTCCCTGTTATTTTTCTTTTTGTGCTAAAGGGAATCTGTTTTAGCCGTCCTTTAGGTCTGTGGTCTCCCCCAGGGGAGGGTTCCAGTTCTGGGGGTGCAGGCAGAGCAGCAGTGTGGCTGCTGTGCCCTTGGGCAGCTGCAGGAGAAGTTGGACCGTGGCTCCTCACCCTCCGTGGAGGGGTGCTCGGAGAGCCGAGGGATAATTGATGAGGCTTGGCAGCAGGGCTGGCACGCAGGGCGAGCCAGGGGAAGAGGAGGGTGGGGGAGAGCTGATTGTGCCCTGTGTGATACCTGAGAGACTCTGGCTCTGGCCATCTGTACAGTCTGATGTGCCTAAGCCTTTCCCACAGAAATCCCTGCGGCTGCTCGGCCTCCTCTGGCAGGTTGAACCACATCACAAAGGGGGTGGTGCATCTTTAGCCAGGAAAGCAGAGATTACCTGGAATTTAGGCCTGGAAAGCACTGGGAGAATCTGGTTACGAGTGCCAGGGAATGAAACCCACCCACCCTGCTCCTGGTGACCAGGCTGCCACCTCCAGTCATTGGGTGCCTTTCGTTTTCAGCTGCGGTTTCACTCGAGGGCGGATTTGCGACTGTGCCAAGAGCACAGATGCCCCATCAGTCCTCATTTCTCTGGAGGAGCATCCTCAGGGGGCTGCAGCCTGGCTTAGTTGGGCCCCTGGGGTTGCAGCAGCACGAAGCTGTGTCATTAACACAAACGGGATCGCGCAGCTCCCGCTGTGACAACTCGTTTTCCTCAGCGCCATCCCCATCCTTTCTCCTCCCTCCTCCAAAGCCCTTCCGAGCCCCGTGGCCCCTGCAGAGCGTCGTCCCCACGTTGTCCTCACACGGTGGCAAGTAGAGAGGCGGCACGTTTCCATGTCAGACCAAACCCCGCTGTCCAAGCTGCTGCATCCAGGGAGGGATGCAAATCGCGGCGCCGAAAACATATTCCGAGTGGCGCACAAGATCTGTGCCCGCTTTGCCCATTGTGTCAGGAAAACAGAAATGCTTGTCAAAATACCAGCTCGAGTCGGAGCTCGCGGCTTCTGGAGGAATAAAAGAACCATGTTGGCAAGCACAGGACTAGACAGGCAGATGTCCTCCTCTCCACCCACCAGAATTTTATTGGCAATTGAGTTAACAACCTCTTTGCATATGAAAGTAGCGGAGAGGCGCTGCTGCGGCCTCGCTGGCAGGAGACTTGGCTGCAAAACCAGTGAGACATTTGACAAGGAAGCAATATGTTAGCAACATCCCTCCATCCGTGTTATCGGGGCCAAATTGCCATGGCACTTGCAGCCATGTGGAGGCATTAGATGCAAAGTGTTAGACGCCCTGCCATTCTTCCCCGTCCTTTTCTCCTTTCTCTTCTGCCTTTTTTCAGAGCAGCCTGGTCCTGACACTCCCCTTCGAGTGGCTTCAGAGCCAATCCTGCCTTGTGCTGCTGTATATCCTTGGAAAATAGGCTGCCAGGTGCTGAACACCCACATTTTGAAGGGATGGCTCATGGTAATAATTGGTTCCGTGATTATTTTTTGTGTGTGTGGTTTCTCTTCGGTTTTTTCTTCTTCCTCCCCTCTCTTCTTTTTTCCCCCTCCCCTTTTTTAAAATGTAGAAGCAATTGCATCTCCAAGTTTTCCTTTAAGAGGTCATGTTTCCAAGCTGATGAATGGGAGGAATATACAGATTGGCAAATCTCCCCCCCCATACTGAACACTTAGAATTTGTACCCCACAGCAGTTGTCCCCACTCTCTTTAGATTTGCAGGCTCCCAGTCTATCCACAGTGGAAAATCCCTGAGTTTCATGAATCTCTGGTGAAAAGTGCCACCACAATTCCACATTTTCCCTGCTCTGTGCAGTACCCAGCAGAGCACATACGTATTTATGTATTTGCTGCTGTGTTTGTCTCGTGTTGTCATGGACATTTCCAGTCTGGGATCCAGGAGCACAGGACCAGACACGCACAGCTCGATCCTCCTTTTCTCTGCTGTATAAACTGCAGGCCTGGAATCCTCTGTCACCCCTCAGCAAGGGGACACCAAGTAGCTCATTGGGAGGTTTCACATCTGGAGGACCTGGTCTATAGTGCTGTGTCCACTGTCTCCACATGTTGATTGTTTAAAAGGCTTTTGGAAGCCAAATTGCAGCTCCAAAGTCACATTGGTGGCTTTCAAAATGGCAGTGGGATAGTGGGAACACTATCCCAGTGTTTTGGAGAAGTTTTGTTGAGAGAAGCTCACTGTCACTCCCCCAAGGGGCTTTAACAGTGAGCAACCAAATTCTGGGAATACCAAAAGGTTACTTGGAGCAAGTCTGGTCTAGGAAAAGGATCACCCAGCTCTGGTGTGTCCTGTCATGACCTTAGTTGTCTGCCATGCTGCCTCTCCCAGCATGGAACACGTAAAACACGGGAGCGTTGGGAAGTCTGTGACTTCCCATGATCAGGAAAACCTCAGACAAGTTAGGGAACCTCATTTTCCAGTTCCCAGCCCTGCATCACCAGCCTGCACACCTCCTCACGGCCTGCATTCAATCAGAGCCTCCGGGAATATCTTGGCAAGAGGGTGGCAGCTCTCGGAGGGCTCGGCATTGCTGTGCCCAATCATGACACCAGAAAAAAGCATTCTGCTCTTTGCTCTCCCTGAGCTTTTCTGCGTTCGAGTTTCTGTGTGACAATTTATTCCACGTATCGAAGGCTCAAGCCTCTCCTGGTAATTCCTTCTGGCCAGGGAATAGGCATCTGCTCCCTTTGATTGCAGGTTGCTCCTCTCATACAATGCTCCAATGGGATGTGCACGCCGAGGTCAGAAATGAGGCTGAGCTCGTGTTGTTCACCTGAAAAAAACAGCAAGCAGCAGAAAAAGAGATAATAACCTGCCTCTTACATGGACAGGGTGATGTGCCTTTTGTAGTGAGTGATTCTAATGTGAAGAAGAGTCAACTGCAGCTTTCCAACGAGTGTTAATTGCTCATTAGTCATTAGGTTGATACATCTTTGGGTGGAAGGAGATGGAGATGCTTGAAGGGAAAACGGCTTATTTGGAAAGGTGGGAAGATTAAAGGTGTGGAAAGGGTGAATATGGTATGACTGGAGCACCAAAAGAGGTCATTCCACCCAAAATAAAGCAGCTGATTATCAACAGGCTTTGCACGGATCGCTGCTCGAGAACATCTTTGCACAAACATCCGCTGCCTTCAAAAGGCTCAGAGGTGACACAGCAAAGTCCTGCAGCTTTTGGGGGATGGAAACTTGAAGAATCATCGCCTGCCCTGGAAATCATCCCATCCTGATGTGTTCCCTAGGCAGAGCCTTTTCTCTCCTGCTTTTGAGCTTTCACCTCTGCAAACCATTCCACAGAGGCTTCCAATGCTGAACGTCCCCTGCTGAAAAAGCACATGCCAGGCTTTCTGTGTCAAATCAGCAGGAAACCTCCCGGGGAAACAATTCCCTCTGTGACATTTGTAAAGGGAATTTCTGCCCGGAAGGAAGTTCTGGCAGGACGAGCTCCCGCACGGTCCGAGAGCAGCGAGCCGTTCAAACCGCCCGGTGCGGTGGGCAGGCCCATCCCAACCATCTCAGGCAGAGGGAGAAGGCACTTCTGGAATAATTCTCTTTTCTTTTGAACACGCTTTCCTTCTTTTCTCACGCACAGCGACGGCTCTGATGGACTCTGAGCTTTCACCTGGATCCTGGAGGCATCAGTGCCGCTGCCTCCACCTCCACAGCCGGGCGCGAGGTCACTCGAGTCCGAGCTGGAGCGCGCACCGGGGAGCCAGCCCTGGGCTCCAGAGGCTCAGGAGCTGCCCGAGTGCTTCCCTCTCCTTCCTGAGCAACGCTGGAGGCTCCATCTCCCTGTCCCAGGGAACATTCAGAAGGAAGAATAGGCCAGGCCTGAACCGGTCTCTCCCATGTACAGAGAGTTCCCCAGGGGTTTGGGGCAATCCCTGGGATCAGTAGGAGATGGGGGAGGAAGGGATTGAGAGCAGGAAGGACCAGGGGGGTGTTGGTGAATGAGAGGCTGGACATGCCCTGGTCACAAGTGCTGACCTCCAGAAAGCAACCATGCCCTGGGCTGATGTCACGGCGTGGAGCAGCAGGGGAGGGGGCATTCTGCCCCACTCAGGTGAGAGCCCACCTGCAGAGCTGCCTCCAGCCCTGGAGTCAAAGCAGAAGGACCTGGAGCTGCTGAGAGAGTCCAGAGAAGGCACTGAGATGTTGCAAGGGCTGGAGCCCCTCTGCCCTGGAGCCAGGCTGGGAGAGCTGGGAATGCTCACCTGGAGAGGAGAAGTCTCCAGGGAGAGCTCAGAGCCCCTTGCAGGGCCTGAAGGGGCCCCAGGAGAGCTGGAGAGGGACCGGGGACAAGGGATAGAGGGACAGGACACAGGGAATGGCTTCCAGTGCCAGAGGGCAGGGCTGGATGGGATATTGGGAAGGAATTGTTCCCTGGGAGAGCGGGCAGGCCCTGGCACAGGGTGCCCAGAGCAGCTGTGGCTGCCCCTGGATCCCTGGAAGTGCCCAAGGCCAGGCTGGACATTGGGGCTTGGAGCAGCCTGGGATAGTGGAATGTGCTCCTGCCCATGGTAAGAGGTGGAATGGGATGGGCTTTAAGGTCCTTTCCAACACAAACCATTCTGTGTTTCTGTGATTCAGCCTCCATCCACGCTTTTGGTCCCCAAACTGTTTTAAGGCTGAAGTAAACTCTGGCTTGTGAAGTCAGTTTTGCATGTCCTGGATGCTGCAGGGGTGGAGAAAGGAGAAAACTCCTTGTCAGATTGTGTCATCCCAGCTCTGGGGCGGCAGCCAGCTGGAGAGACAGGCAACAGATCCTCTCTGGTCAAACAGGCAGCAAGGATGCTGCGTGGCTGGGGAGCGTTTGTGCCCAGAGGTGCAGGTGTGCCCTGGCAGCCGGGTGCTGCAGGATGCTGGGGAGGTGCTGCCCTGCACCCACAGCCTTGGGAGCACCCCCTGGAAGCAGAGGCACCCCAGAGAGCTGCAGAGCTGCCACTGCCCCCCGTCCCTGGGGTCAGAGCTGCTGCTTTGATCTCCCCCCCGAGCTTTGCTGCTGCAGCTGGGAAAGCTGATCCCATCGATTTCACGTGGATTATGATTTTCTGTAGATTGCCCCCAAAGCTGCTAATTGTGCACACGGCTATTTATAGCATCCTGGAGCGGGAGTCAGGAGGTTTTGATGGCATGAGAGGTTATCTGCACACCCAGCCACAGAGCTGACACTTCAGTATTTTCTTTCAAGTGATGGCAAGAGGCATTTCAAAGTAGACATTTTCTGCTTGCTTTGAAAGGCCTCTGAAATTTCCCACCTCCTTTCAAAAGGAAAAGTCCTCATTTGCTGCTGACCTTCTGGAATTTCTTGCTGTGTGTTGGGGGGCGTGGGGGCTGAAGGATAATTTGGGGTCAGACCTGCTCCCGGCTGGGGTTCAAGACACCGCATGTTCAGTCCCTCTCCTCATCATGAGCAGGTAGGAAAAGGTGCCAGGTCTGAGAGGGGAGGTTTAGCAGCTGCTCTGTGACCAACCCCACCCTCCTGCATCCCCAAGCCTGGCTTTGGGACATCTGTGTCTGCAGCAGGTGCTAAAGCAGTGGGGGATCAATGGAGGGAGCACTGAGGGGGATGCTGGTGCAGCCTGGGTTTGTTTGGTGGCAGGGTGGTGGCCTCACTGTCTCTGCTGGCTCCCAGCAGTGTGGCTGGAATGCAGGTGCTAAACCAACCAGCTAACGCTGCATCTTCTGCTAAAAAAGCCATTTGGGCCTCTGCATTTGTTCCTTGCTTGTCCTGTGTGGGGTTGTGTCTCCTTGCCTTTGCTGGCAGAGGAAGTTAGTGATTTTAGCTGCTTGGAAAAATAAAAATCAGTGTTTATTTGAGCTGTTGCTGCAGGATTCTGTTCCTCCCCGCTCTGGCCCTGGCTGCCTCTGAGCTATTTGCTCCTTTCCTGGCTTTTTCCTGCCTCTGCTGCAGGTGAAACTAGAAAGGAGCATCACCACTTGACTGATTCAGCATAGCCCTGAGCCGTGCAGTGTCAGTGGATGTTGTTCCAGCAGCACCAACCAACCCCTCGTGCTGAGCTCCCTCGTTCCCAGCCTGAGCATTGTGCAGGATCAGCTCCCGCCTCATCACGGATGCAGCCCACTGACTCCTTCAGTGAAAAGAGAGATTTTTTTTTTTCTTTCCTGTGCATTGTATTAAGTGCTTGCTCGCAACAGCCTGGAGCAGTCATTCAGAATATTTTAAGAGTGTCTTTCATGCTGTCTGAAATACCTGGCAGTGCACAAAGGCCGAAAGTGGGAGTAATTGACTGCAGGATTATTCTCTGCTGCCTGAAATAAAAGTACAGTGTCTGCAAGTGTGACACGGAGTCAGAGCCACACTGGAGGCTTTTGGTGTAATTAGACACCATTATCCTGGTGCCACGCAGAAATCCCACGTTGGCTGGGACACCAGGGGCTAGCAGACAGCAGTCAAGGCCTTGGGGGCTGGGAGCTTGGGAGATTCCTAGCAGCATGGCATTTGTCCTGGGGCAGGGACTCTGGGAGATGGATCTTCACGAGGAAAACCTCCTGGGAGGATCTTAGAGGAGTTCCCACGAACTTCAAAGGCTGCTCTGCCTATGCCACTCTGGTGGTTGCTGCAGTTGGGGAGGTGCTAGCATTTCACAACCAACATCCTTTGGTCCTTTGGGACAGTCACCTGGGATCTTCCTGGCCCCTGGAATAGGGATGCCAGAGCCCCGACGGTGTGTCAGGCCATGCCTGTGTCTTGAGGGTACTCAGCCCAGCTTCTCAACCAGCCAGAAGTTGTTTCACAGGACTTTTTCCTCTCCCAGCCAGATGCCTGTCTCCATCCCCCAGTCATCTCTGAGAATCCTGTTAAATCAGCCCAGGCTCATAAAGGATTACAAAACCCTGCTGAAAGCCAGAACTCCTTGTAAAATGGGGAAAGGTGTGTGAAAAGAAAAAGGGTGGGTGTGGTGAGAAAATGCAAAGAGGAGTGTCTGGGCCAGCAGGGGAGAAACCAACACCTCCTCATCAGCAGAGGTGTATCCTTTACAAGGAATCATGGGCTGGTTTGGGTTGGAAGGGACAAAAAAGCTCATCTTGTTCCACCCCCTGCCGTGGGCAGGGACACCTTCCACTGGGCCAGGTTGCTCCAAGGCAGCAACTAATGCAATTAGGACAAGGAAAGAGTGGAATGAGGTAAAGAGGAGGGACAATATGGAAGTAGGGATGCAAACCCTCCATGGAGACGTTTCCCTGGAAGGACAGCTCCTTGGGAACAATCTCCACAAGGCAGTCTGGAGTTAAAAGTGTATCTGTCAGGTAGCACGGCTTTCAGCTTAAGATCTTTCTCTTCTTTTTAGGATTATGCTTTTATTATGTGACTTTAGGGGAGGAAAAATGTGTAAATAAGCCAGATGTGACTTCTGTGGCTTGGAAGGAGCCAACACTTGACCCTGTTGCTTAATCAAAATGCTTTCACTGATTTTTATTCTGTTCTAGAGGTAGGCACTGATTGGTGCTGCTGACAGATGTGCACAGAAGCTTTCAGCTTTCCTCCGAGCTCTCCTGAAAGCAGCCCATGAATTATTAAGGCAGGAGATTACCTTAACTGGAATGGATGTGGCTCTTTCCTCCACAGTGAAGTTGGGGCTCACTCCGAGGGGTGGGCGGGCTCCCCATGGAGGGTTAGAAACCCGAAATGGGAAAGGCTCTCCTTGCTTTTACAGGAAGTTTGCAGCAGCTTACAGAAGCTGTGGCTCCAGAGCGGATACGGAGTCTTCACCTTGTATGTTTCCATTTTTGTGCTGTAAAAAATTCCTCCTTGGCGCTGCTTTTACTTATTTACTTACTTTACCTTTCTTTTTGATTCAGAGATAAAAGGCTCCGGGGTGCCCGTTGATGGAATCCATCCTGGCTTTCGGGTTCCCCAGCTGCCCCCTGGCCAGGGGTGGGGGACATTCCCTGCCCCCCATCAGCTTTGGGGAAATCAGGACCTGGCAGCCCCGAGGAGGCTCCTGTGTGCTCCTCTCGGAGCTCTCGAGCTCCCTGCTCACCTTCCGAATCCATCACCGGGACAAACATCCCGCTCTGCATTAGGGCAAAGCTGTCCCTTGGGCCTCCTAGGTGGTGATAGGAACATCTCAGCTCTGAGTTTATATGCTCATAAATCTTGAAGAAGGTGATTTTTCCGGTTTTTTGTTGGTTTTTGTTTTTTTTTTTTAATCTTCTCTCTCGTTCCCTGCTTTAATTACCAGCCGCAGGCATGGAGCGAAGGAACAGGGCACACTCTCCTTGCCACAGAGCTGCCAGCAGAGCCCAGGCTCTGGGAATTGCTGAAATTCCTGAAATTCCACTGCAAAGGCTCCCGAGGACCCTGGTTCTAAGCTACTGGGAGAGCTGAGGGGATGCTGGGCACAGCTGGGTGCTGTAAATTCAGCCTTTTCCTGGGCTGTTCCCTTCCCGGGCATTCCTAGAGGATTTGTGGGATGTGCAGGGCCAGGAGTTGGGCTCGAGGATCCCTGTGGGGCCCTTCCAGCCCAGGATATCCTGTGATTCTGTGGTTTTACGTCCCCTGCTGCAGGTGCCTCCTGGGAACTCAGCCCCTGGATGCTCCCAGGGATGCAGCTGCTTCCCAAACCCTGCTGAGGATTTGCCCTGCTTAAGGAGCACTGAGAGACTGAGAAGCTCTCTGTGCTGCTTTGCTCTCCACCTCACATGGAGCCATTTAGAGAGGGAGATGTTTGATTGCAAACCCATTTAGGATTTGTTTTCATGGTTTCAGCCTCTTCCTTCACATTAAAGTGCTCCAAGACTGCAGCCAACCACTAAAATGCAAAACCACCCATAAGAAAATATACATTAAATGGAGCAAAACAAAAAAATCCCCCAAACCCACGACTCAGATAAATTAAGTGAAACACATCATAAAACAATAGGAACTATTATAAATCACACCTAACCAACAAAATCAACATACCAATATCTGGTTTGCCAGCACATACTTCTCTGATAAAAATAAACTGTTCTTGGAATGAACCCCTGCTTTGATTTATATCTCACAGTCCAAGTACACACAAGGAGGATGTAAAATCTGCTAATATAAATACCACTGGTCTCAGGCTTTTATCAGATGCCTTCTACCAGGAAAGAAAAGGCTCTCTTTTTTTCCTGCTCAGGCAATTAGTGTGTTCCTTTGAGCCAAGCTCCCGTGTTTCCTTCTTTTTCAAAGCCATAATCCTGGGTGTGGGCCCCACTGAAAATTACCCCAGCGCTCCATGCCAGGGAACATCTCTGAGCCCTGAGCCCAGCCAGGCTTACAGCTCCTGGGGAAAGGAAACACAGCCACAACCAAAGGTACAAAGCAGCTGCAGAGGCCCCAGAGTGGGCTCTGACCCCCTCTTTGAACAGGCTGAACCCCCTGGGGCCATGCTCAGTGTGTGCCAGCTGGGATTTTTGGGGACATGCTTGGAGGTACCTGCTGTCTTGATAGCCATAGATGACTGTGTTGGTCATCATGGAATGGTTTGGGTGGGAAGAGACATCAAAGCCCGTCCCATTCCAACCCCTGCCATGGGCAGGGACACCTTTCACTGTCCCAGGCTGCTCCAAGCCCCAATGTCCAACCTGGCCTTGGACACTGCCAGGGATCCAGGGGCAGCCCCAGCTTCTCTGGGCACCCTGTGCCAGGGCCTGCCCACCCTCACGGGGAAGGATTCCTTCCCAGTATCCATCCTGAACCTCCCTTCAGCTTGAAGCCATTCCCCTTGGCCTGTGGCTCCATCCCTTGTCATCCGGGCACGTGAACACATTGCACCCGAAGGAGACATCTCCCCATCCCCATTTAACCCAGGGAGCAGGGCAGGGAATGAGGAGAATCCCCTGGAGCAGTGGGTGCCTGTGCTTGCACCTCAGCTTTTGGTGATGCAGCACAAACGCTGCTGAGCTGCTGCCTCTGGAGCTTCAGAGTGCTCCCTCCTTTCCCACTGATCCTGGGCAAACAACCAGTGATTAATAATTTATCCTGTGAGTTTTACCTCTGTGGCTTAAATCTAATTATCCCAGCTGTAGGCTGGCCAGGCTTTAGAAAGAGCACGTGGAACGGGCAGGGTTTGATCCCAGAGTTGCCATTTACCCTTTTCCATTTGTGTTTTCCTTGGAGAGGCAGCTGGGCTGATGGGGCTTTTACCTGAACTCCACAGAGCTGTGCTTAAACTTCCATCCTCTCTCTGTGTTCACAGTTCTGAACCATTTGTGGAGGTGCCTCAGGGAATAATCTGCTCCCAAATGGGATTTTAGTGGTCAGAAGGAGCTTTGGACTGGTGCAGTGCTGGACACCAGGGGAGCATCATCCCAAAGATACCTCCTGGGTGAGAAAATTCAGTCTGCTGGGATTTGCAGAGGGCTACAGTCAGCATGGGATCGTGGATCTGGGAAATAGCACACCTGCAGTGCAACGAAAACCACAGCCCAAAAGTTGGGGGAGCTGATAAAAAATCCAGCTTTACCTTCCACTGTCTGGTTTTCCCTTTGACATTTGGCATTCCTGAGTCTCCTGCCCCCTGAGCTTTCCTCGTCCTCCTGCAACCTTGCTGGAGGTGTAGCTTTCCTCTGAAACAAACCAAAAATATTAATTGCATTCTCTTCCAGTGAATATATTTATTATTCTTTTCTATTCTAAAGAACACGGGCAACTCGGGGTACACAGGATTCCTTTCTCTCTCACCCCTTCCAGCCTAGCTTACTTTCACTATTTTTTCTGTGGATTTATGGCCACCATCCAGTTGTCACTGGAGCCAGGGGAAGGGCTCCGTTACCTCGGGAGCGATGTTCCAACGCCGGCGCTGGAAGGACAAGCTTGGGAGCAGCAGGGCATGACCAGCCCCAGGAGGAGGATCTCTGTGGGGAGGGATGCCTTGCTCGGGTCAGGTTGTTCTGACATTGCTGGGGCAGCTCCTGTGATTTGCTGCCAGCTGCCTGTGCCTTGTTAGTAGGCTGAGCAGACACAGATCTCCTTCTCCCCAGATTTTAATCGCTGGACAATGAGCCAGGCAGCATCTATTTGTTTATTTGTTCTGCTGTTTTTTTGGGTGACTTCCCCCTTTTTTTAGGGTTGATTTTGGAGCCCCGTGGTTTTCTGCAGAAAGGGAGCTAAAGATGTACCTCCAGTGCCTGGGTTTGCCAGCACAAACCACCGTGGGTCTGTGTCCAAAATGAAGAGATGCGAGCGCACAAACCCAAACTTCCTGCCACTGCAAAGCTATCAAGAGCCCTTGACTGCTTTGAATCCTGTCCTGATTAGTAATGATGTTTTTAATTGAAATTTCAAGGTTCATTACTGAATGCAGATTAATTAAATTGCGAGGAGAAATAATGAGAAATGTTCCCTTTGGAGCCATAAAGGAGCACACGTGTCCTAGCAGGACTTTCCCAGCCCAACGTGCTGCCCATCTCCCCAGAGCCTGTCTCGGGGTGGAAAGCTGCCCTGGGGAGGGGCTTCACCCCCCTGGGCTGATCACTGAGCACCAGGCACGGGGGCAAGCTTGGCACCCTCTCAAATCAGGCCAGCAGCATCTGTAAGTCACTTGCCAGGCTTTTTCCAGTCTCTGCTGGGGGAGAAGCTGGAAACCTCTGGGTGTCCCTGTGGGAAAGGTTAATTGAAAGCTGAGACTGGGAGGTTTCCCTCTCTGGTGTGGAGGGACTGGGTGGTGTGCTGGGCTGATTGGGATGTCCCTAGGCTGGTGCCACCCTCCTGCATACCCACAGAGGCCACCCTGGTGTGCCTCTGCATTCTGGAAACGCCACCGGGGAGGAGCTGATGGCAAACACCTCCCAGACATCTGCCCTGCAAGGGGCACCCTGCCTGCCTGCCTGCCTCCTCTGGAGAGCTCAGATGTGCTGGGAAGGGCGTTCAGAAAACCTGGGGGAACCAGGACTGTGGGTGCCTGGAGTCCCCAAGTCACCAGGGAGGTGACTCTGCCCCTGCTTCTGTGGAAGGGGCTTTCTTTTGAGGTTTTCCCTTCTGCCCCCTTGGTGAAAAAATCTTGGTGAGCCCTGCTGGGCCTTGGAGAGCTGGATGTCCATAGTGTGCTTGCTTTCTCAGCCCCAAAAATTCCAGCCCAGTAGGGTCACCCCTACTGTCCCTACCCTGCAAACCTGGCAGCAAAGGCCTGCTGTCCCTCCCTAAAGAACTACAGACAGCTGATTAATTTCTTGCAGATGTTTGATGGTCTGGTGGACACCTCCATGCTCCTGAGGACCTGGAATAAACCCCTGTGTGTGGCAAAGCAAATCACAGCCAGGCTTGGCCAGAGGAGGGAGTGAACACCAACACAAAGTCCACGAGGTCTCTGTGGCTTCTGTACCACATATCTTCTGAAGAGGTCTGTGAAAATTAGAAAGCTTTAATTGGGCTCATCTGGACCCTGGTAAAAGGACTCTCCCTGCTGCAGGATGATGGAGCAGATAAAACAGCACTGGAGGTATTATTTCCTGGAAGCTTTTCTATTTCTGTCAGCTCTTACTTGCTAGCTCTGCCCTCCCTGGGGGATGAGCTCTGCTTTCATACACAAGTGGGTTTTTATTTTGGCAAAAAAAAAAAAAAAAAAAAAATTGTGGGTTTTGGCAGAAAAAAGAGACAGTACATCAATGAAGAGGGGAAACCAATTTTTTTTCCCAAATGCTTCAAAGCTACCAGTTAAGGGTTTCCAAAAAGCTTTGGCGTGGAGAGTAAGTGGATGCTTACTCTCAAAAGAGATGGGAATTGGCTCATATCCTGCACAACTTTCATGATTGCTTGAAAAAGCCCCCGAGTTTTGTCAGTGTGTTTGTGTAGACCACTCTGCTGGAGACTCCCTGCTGGGGGACAGGGTTGTTTTATCCAGATTTTAATCCAGCAGCTCCTCAGCACTCCTGGGTTCCGCTGGGAGCAGGTTTTGGGGGGGAAAAGGCAGGAATCTGTGTGGTTTTGGATGGGTGAGCAGCAGGGTGACCCCACAGGCTTTCGGGGAGCTCCACACCCAGCCAGTGATGTGTGAGGGGTTGTCACAGCCAAAAAGACTTCCATCCTTCATTCCACTTACTGGTTTATTTTTCTGCAGGCTGGCTGAGCCTGGGATGCCACGGGGGTGAACTCACCCACGGTGTCCAGGCAAAGCCAGGGATGCTGCTGCACCTCCTGCCTGTGGGGCCAGCAGGCACACCCCCTGCTCCAGGAAAACCAAAACCCCAGCGTTTCCCGGGTTTTTTCAGCCCCCACCAAGCAGCATTTCTTACCTTGCGGGGTTCTGCAGCTCGTTAGTCAATATTCCAGTGGGAGGGGGTTCGGGCAGGGCTGGGGTTTGCCAGCCTGGAGCAGGAGGCTGATGCCTGCCCCGGGAAATCTCGGTGTAAGGCTCCACCTCCCCCATCCAGAAGGAAATTAGGATGGACCTGTAGCCCGGAAAAGCCCTTCCCAAACCTTGCCTGGGGATAAATAACTGCACAGTTTTTTCCCACTGCCACTGGGGAAAGAAAAACCCAAAAGCACCTGGAGCACAGGTGCCAGTTCATGTTTTTTTTCTGTGTATTGCCTGAAAAGCTGCAGAGCATCCCTGAAGAAGATCTTGGAATGCAGGATACAGCAGGAGCACAGCCTGGGCGTGCACTTTGCAAACAGCCAGCCCAGTCCACAACACTCGAGCTGAACAGGAGAGTAAATAAAGATTAAATAGAGACTGATGCTCCCATTTGCATCGGGAAAGGTCTTGAGTCTCTTTTAGCTGCCTCGTCCAGGATAAATCCTGGGTGAAGGCGTTGCCTCACCAAACCCTGAGCAGTTTTTATCCCCAAGTTTGCCTTGCTTCCAGTAGACCTCCTCTTACAGGGAGTAAAAAATTAAATGAGAGGACGGCAGCGAGCAGGGGGTTGGATTTGTCAACAGCTGGCCGTGATGTGGGCTGCAGGACCCAGGGCATTGCTCCAGAAATCTCAGTTACACTGAAAAAAGGACAGGTATAAACTGGGCATAGGGCAAAACCCTATCTGGCTTGTTTGTGTATCCCTAACCCCAAATTTATCAGCCAAGTCTCCTGCTGTCTAGCCAAAGTGGAGTCTTTTCCTGGGGAGGTATTATTGGGATGAAATCCTGCTTTATTGGCAAAGAGAGTGAAACACCACAGTCCTTCCTTCCACGGGAATTTGGAGGTCGCTTTCTTTAGAAACCCCTGACCTAAATGGTAATTACAGAATTTTCAGAATTGGCTGGAACAAGAAAAAAAAGGGGGAAACGTTCTTGCTTGTCCCAGCACATTTTATTTTCCTCCTGAATGCAAGGAAAATGAACATGGAAAGCCCAAGTCTGGGTTTTGCCTTTTCCCTGTGCTGACGTATGGAATGAGACGCAAATGCACATAAACAGTCGATCTCCAAAACCCACAAAATAAGGGCAAATCCCTCACAAGTCGACACAGAATGTCCCCAGCCTCTGAGACGAGGGGTTTGGCTTTGAGGGGGGACCCATCCAGTTTCTTTGTAAACCTCGTTCTTCCCCCTCTGCCCATGGAAAAGCACTGGCCCAGGGAGATGTGCATAAATGGAGAGAGCAGAGCAATTGGCAATTAAATGCTCTTTAAAATTTAATCTGAGCATTAAACCTAGCAGAGAGCTGCACTTAGGGCTCTGCCCACTGCAGACCCCGTTGTCTGCGGGGCTCAGGGGGCCCCAGGGAAGGGGAGCTGGCCCTGGCTTATAGGGAGCTGGCTGGGAAAAGGGCTCCATGAACAGATGTGGGGAGAAATCCTTCCCTGGCAGGGTGGGCAGGCCCTGGCACAGGGTGCCCAGAGCAGCTGTGGCTGCCCCTGGATCCCTGGAAGTGTCCAAGGCCAGGTTGGACATTGGGGCTTGGAGCAGCCTGGGACAGTGGAAGGTGTCCCTGCCCATGGGGATGGTTCTCAAGGTGCCTTCCCACCCAAACCACCCTGTGATTCCATGGGTCTATGGAAGCTACTTTGTGATAACCCAAACACGCCAGGAGGGCAGTCTGGAGACTCGAGCTGGCAGGGAGTAGCTGTGGATATAAAAATAAAAGCTTTTTGGAACCAACAGATCTTCCTTTCCGTGAACGTTTGGGGCAGCAACATCTCATTCCACAGCCATGCCCAAGGCGTGGGAGCTGGAGGGGTGCGGGCAAGGACACAGCCCCAGCTCAAGGCTGGGAATTCTCCGTTTTCACCCAATTTTTCCGCCGCCGCCTGCGTGATTTTTGAGCGGCGCCGTTCGCAGTGTGGTTCTCCTGCCATTAGATGTCCCTCCGTCCTACACGGAGCTCAGGCAGGAGGTCACTCCGGGCAGAAAAAGGTCACCGAGCCGGAGCAGGAGAGGCAGAGCCTGCCCAAGCCGGGCGGAGATCTGTTTCAGTGGGAAGTTTAGTTTGCAGCTTTCGCCTTTCCAGCGGGAGAGGCTGCGGAGGAGCCGGTGCGCGGCCAGGGCCGAGCGCTCCTGCATCCCTGGCACACGCAGCGGCAGGAAGGATGGATGTCCCGAGCTGCAGGTCCTGCCAGCCCTCCGAGAGACGGGGCCGTGTCCTGACAGCTCTCCAGGGAACACCGGGAGCAGCGCACGCCCGTCTGTAGCCGCGCAGAGGGCTTTTTCCCCCCCCCCCCCACATTTGTAATTGCAGCTTTTTCCCCTTTTGGTTGTTATTAATGTTGTTCGTTTCCTCAAAAATTGCATCTGTTTAGATGTTAATTGAGTTAATTGTTAGCATTCAGCAGCTGGAGCGGCAATTTAGCACCTGCTAATAAAGATGCCGGGCTCGGAGCTGGGTGACAATGACCGTGTTGGAGGGCGGCTGCGGTGCCAAAAGCCAGGGGAGGGGGCGGAGGGACGCGCCGGGAGCGGCTGCCCGGAGCACGGTGTCGGCTTTGGGAGCCGGGGATCGGCGGAGGAGCGCTGGAATCACGAGAAAAACCCACGGAAGGGAAAATACAGGTGGCGAGCACCGAGTCGACCGCAAACGCTGTCCCTCTCTCAGGGGAGGGAACGCAGCAGCTTCCCTGTGCCGGGTGACTGGGGGGAACCAAAGGAGGGCAGAAATGGAATAAAGACGGGCTGACAGCACACGTGAGGAGACCTTTTACCGAGGGTTCTCACGTGAGGACTTCTCCACAGGTAAAATTCCCAGGGAGTGGAGAGGATGGTGCTGGAGCAGAGCAGCTCAGGGATGAGCGATGGTGACCACCATGAGCAGCGCGGCCCGGCTGCACATTCCCAGATGCTTTTTCCTTTCTTTTCACTCTAAAACGGTGCCACGCCATGGGGCACACGGGCTCTGACAGCTGTCACACCACTCCCTGCCGTTCTGCAGCCCATCCCACCGGGTCTGGTGGCCCAGGAGCCACCCAACAGCTGCCAGAGCACGGCCCCATCCCTCCTCTGCTGTGTCGGCAGAGATGGATTCACAAGGGGGCAGGGAAAGCCCTCTCACCCCTACCAGGAGGGTGAGCACATCCCACTCGCTCCTGCCTGGAAGGGGTTAATCAGGTGCCTCGTTACTGACCCAAGCTGTAATCAAGTGCCAGCGGAAAACTGTTAAATGAAGGTTTAAAAGGAAGGGCGGGGCTGCAGCAGGGCTTTGGGGCGGATTTTGTGGGGCTGTTGACGCTCCTGGAGCTGCGTGAGCCAGAGGTGAGGAGCCCTGTTGGGGGTTTTGGGATGGGATGGGATGGGATGGGATGGGGGGGAACAGCTCCCTGGGAGAGACGGGACCTGCTGGGGAGGGAGGTGAAGCCAGGCTGATCCATGGGCTTGCTGGGAGAGTGAGGTTTGGGGAGAGCAGTGGGGAGTGCTTGCTGCTTGGTGTCTCAGAGGTCAGAGGGTGTTTGCCTTGATCTTGTAATTGGGAATATCCCACAATGGGGTTTTTTTTTTTTTTTTTTTTTTTTTTTTTTTTTGGCATTCCAATTAGTTTATTTCTTGGGGATCTGGACTCTGGATCCCTGTACTGCTGCCTGCTGATAGGTTTGGATGAAATGTGGCTTTCTTGAGACTTCCAGCAGGCCAAGGAGAGTGAAAGAGCAAGCTCAGCCCTGGGCCACCATGGTGCAGCCTCAGCAGCCTTAGGGGATTTTCGGTGTCAGAGAGGTGAGCCTGCAGCCCAGTGCTGTGAGGGGTTTGGGTTTTGCTTCCAGGAGCTGGCTGAGCTGCCATGTCTGTGTTTTCCTGCTGAGAGGAAGGCGCTGGGCTCCATCCCTGGGCTGGGAGAGCGATTGTTCCTCCCTGGTTCCGTTTCTGGGTGCTGGGACTGGGCATGCTGGGAATAAGATGGTGGATTTTAATGCTCTCCAGCCCCAGCATTCTGAAACCCGGCATGAAATCCCTGCTTATGTTTAAATAATCTGTATGTTTGAGGAAAGGATTATGAGTCAGTGGAGGAGGCAGTGCTTTCTGTGTTTCCTGCAGGGAGATGCAGAAGGGAGTTCTTGGGAAAAGCAGCTTGCTGGAGAGCAGGAAAGGCAACCCAGGGATGCTTCCAGCAAGCTCCAAATGTGAGAGAGAGCCGGGAGACAGCTGCTCACAGAGGCAGGGGAAGCAATAATAGTGAGAAATAACATTTAATTACTTCTCATTCCCACCAGTCTGGAGAGGAGAGCTCTGATCCTGGTGGAAAGAGACCTGGCCGTGGCTGTGCATTCTTGCCCAGGTGCAGAACCAGCCTGGGGAACGAGGGCTGGAGCATCCCTGGGACTGCAGGATGGTCCTGCTGCTGGGGCTGGTGGCTGAGAGCAAAGATGTGGCAAGGGGGAGGCTGAGACCGAGCTGAGCTCCTGCCCTCCCTCCAGTAGGTGCTGGTACCCGGGGGCCGTGGCTCTGCAGCCGGGTGCCTCCCTGGTGTCACCTCCGCCGTGTCACCGTCGCCTTTCCTAGGTGGAAGTTTGCCGTGTAATTGCCGCGTGGTGATCAGCAGGTGCCGCCTAAGCAAAGGGGACTTAAGCGACATCCCTGTCCTGGGGCTTGAAATATTCCCGTGAGGCAAAGGCAGGGGAGGGGGCAATGGAGACGGGAAAGCATTGGTGGAAGTGTGGCGGGTGTAACAACTCTGGCTCCCCGAGGGAGAGGAGGAAACCTCCGATTTGTTGGTGCCACCCTGGAGAGCAAGGGGCCGGCGTTCAGCACAGAAACAGAGATTTTAAACACAGCGCAGGCTGGATTGACGAGGAACCATGGAATATCCCGAGCTAGGAAGGACACACAAGGAGCGCGGACAGAACGGGCACGTCCCTTGTCCCTGCTCCCAGAGCTCCCAGAGCGTGTGAGCTTGTGGATGCTCCTCCTCGGGCATCCCGCGCACCTCAGCCTCCGTTCCCGCTCCCGTCCCTGCGCGGAGGCTGCGGAGGAGCCTTTGGGAAGCTCCCTCTGCCCTGTCCTCGCCTGACTCCTGCTGCAGCTCATTAGCACCTTGACATTTGCGCAGCGAGCGCGGCAGCCTCGGCGCTCGGGAGGAGCAGAAGGACCATCTGTCTGTCTGTCTGTCTGTCTGCGTGCGCCGCTGCGAGGGGAGGAACGCGGCTCCGCGCTGTTTGGAGCAGGCGCTCGGGGGAGGAATTAATTTACAAAATTTTTTGAATGAAAACAATTCCAATAGCTCGAGTGCCCTCTCCCTCCCACGTCAGCTGTTTACAAACTGTCGAGTGGAATCTGTCCCACATGTCCCTTGAACCTACCCAGTAACGCGGGGAAACAGAATTGAAATGCATCATGAAAAACTAATTTTGAAAGGGGGGGGNNNNAAGGGGGGGGGGGTGGGAGGGAAGAAAAAAGAGAAATAATCCTGCCCACGGAGTTCAAACAACTTGTCTTGCTTCAGCTTACACCAGTTTTCATATGCTTAGACAAATGTCACCAGCGGCAGACTTAATTGACTTCATTTTGATCTTTATCCTCATTAAAAAGGAACGCCGTTGTTCCTCGCTGTTTCTGCACCCGCCTGGTGAAGGTGCTTTGTGTGAGGCAGTGATTAAATCGATTTGTTAAAGACCTGTGGAGTCTGAGGGCATCCAAATGTCACGGTGGGGATGCGGCTGGGGAATCTCCTCCTTCCCAGGGCAGCGCGCTTGGCATCATGGAATGGTTTGGGTTGGAAGGGACCTCACAGCTCGTCCAGCTCCATCCCCTGACGTGGGCAGGGACACCTTCCACTATCCCAGGGTGCTCCAAGCCCTGCTCAGCTGCTGTGGAACACCCATTTTCTTAGCCTTGCCTGGAATTTCTGATCTCTCGTTCCTGCTTTTAAAGGGAGGGAAGCTAATTGAAGGGAAAGGGCTGCAATTAACATGGTTCCTTGTAATTGTTTTTTATTTTTTTTATCTTGAGGACATCTCTGGCTCATTAGGGTTGTGTAAGTGTCTCTTGCACGATGTCCCTTGAAGCTTTCCAGACTCAGAGTTAACTCTGCCCTCTGGAATTTGGAGATCTGCTGCAGCCAAGCCACATGGTGAAGCACGGGGGGAAAATTGACTTCTCCAGCCCTCCATGCAAGGAGGACAAAGGAAAGGCAAACCGCTATCCCTGCCCAAAAAATAAACGGGCCAAACTGATGGGGAACCATTTTCATAGGGAGCTGAGGGCTTTGACTTGAGGTCTCTGCATGCATGTGATGAGCACAAACCTTCTGAGCATGGCAGGGGGTACCTGTAACATTCAATTTTAGGATGCTGGATGGCCTTGAAGAGTCTTTGATGGGTTTTGAGTGCGTTTGAGGTGGAACCCATGCAGGTCAAGGCCACCCCACATGCAGAACAAGTCTTCTCTGAAAGCAGATCCTGGGTGACAAAGCTGCTCCTGTGTCACTGGGGCAGCTTCGAAGGCCCCGTTCACCCCTGGTGCGAGCCGGGCTGGAGAGATCCCCGTGGGGCACCTGGATCCAGCTGGCACCTGGATCCCCACGGGGCACCTGGATCCACCTGGCACCTGGATCCAGCTGCTGCCTGCTGCTGCTTCCCCCGAAAATTGTCTGAGCATCCCGCCAGGAGGAGGTGAGGGAACTTTCATCCATCGTGGATGCTGAATGAGAGCCACACCTCTCCCGCCTGCGAATGCAGCGGATTTACAAACCTTCCCCCTTTTCTATTAGCAGCTTCTCCCCATGTAACCACGTTCCTGTGGGCTGGGGTTGAATGAAGAGAAGCTCCTGTTTTAATTTTTGCTGTCAGGAGTAACGGGTAAGTGTAGGAGGAGGAATATTAATCATCCCCAGCAGGCATTCTTCAAACTTAGAAACAGCATAAGGAAGGAGCCCGAATGGTTTAAACATTGCAGGGACCATTTGTATGGGAGTCTCATGCTTGGAAACGTGCAGGGCGCTCTTTTCATTTTTTGCTTTCACCCTGATTTAGTTTAAAGGGGAAGTTGTTGCTTTCCCACCTGCTTCCTGCAGCAGGGACCAGGGCTTGATGTGTCTGCAGAGACCAGGGAGGTGTGCAGGGGTCAGCAGTGTTGCTGTTAAATTCTCTGTGGCATCAATTAGCTGCTGCTGTTCCAAATTAATTCGCTATCTGGATGCAAAAGAAAAGGAGAAGGAGTATTTTGGGTCTTGCTGTCTGAATTTTTGCACTGGACGTGCAGAAGGTGTAGCACTGCCACAGGAAAATGGAGATTTTTGCTTCTTTGGGGTGATTTGAGGCACCACTAGAGGTTCAGAAGGGACCTGAGTTGTGCACTATGTGTTTTTATGGGTCCACCACTTGAAGACAGGGTGGCTTTAATCCCCTTCTAGGGCTTTGGGAGGCCCCCAAACCTCATCCCCTGCCACACAGGTGTGCAGGCTTGCTCACATCTTACCTGTGACTGAGGAACTGGTTCTCACCAGGAGAACTGTAGCATCCTTATGTGACTCTTTCCCTTCCCCTTTTGATTTTCTCTACCCTATTTTGGTGGTTTTTTTTTTTTTGTGTGTGTGTGTTGGTTTATTTTTTTTTTTTTTAAATACAAGAAGCCTCTGGGGTGAGTTTTTGCTTTCCTGGAGGCTGCCTGTGTTTTCTACCAGAGCTGGAGCCTTTGCACCTCCAGCTGAAGGGTGAGAGCTGCCTGAGTGGCCCCACCTTGCTGCCCTGGGGCTGGCAGCCACTGAGGACAAAACCCCCTCAGGCAGCTTGAGGGGCTCTTCCCTGGGGCAGGACAGGAGGCTTTGGGGCTTACCTCACCCCCTCTGCTGTGCTTTGTTCATCCCTCACAGGAGCCTCTCTGGAGCTGGCAGGAGGCTGCAGGAACGTCCCTGCAAAATTGTTTCTCTCCCGCGCTGCGCCGTGGCTGAAATTGGTTAAGAGCCTCTGACTGGGAACCAAATTTCCTCTCCATCTCCTTGAGCACAGAGGAAAGATTGCCTGGCAGTCTTTAGCGTGCCCCAAACACGGGCAAAGAAGTGAAGGCTGAGCTGCTCATCACAGGGCTGAGCTCCCACGATGGATTTCCCCAACCAGTGCCGGTGCTGAGCCCGTTTGTCTCACAGGGCTCCCCAAGGGCAGACCTCAGCGTGCTGGGCTTTCCCAGCAAGCAGGTTCCTGTTTCCTGGCAGGGGTCATCCAAACAGACGTGCTTTTGGGGCAAAACTGCCTTCTCCCAGCCCAAGCAGCTTCCCTGCAGCACTCCCAGCCCTTCCTGGTGAGGCATCCCAAGCGCGGTGCCTGCAGCATTCCTTGCTGCAGAGGTTTGGGGCCTGGTTCCACGTGTGCAAAATGAGTTTATTCTTCTGCAGCAGCCCGTGTTCCCTTCCAGCCACACGGGGTTTGTTTGGGCAGGGAGCACATCCACCGAGGATGCTGGAGTCGGAGAGCAGGGCAAAGGGAAGAAAAAGCCCTTGTGTGACTGTGGTCAGGCATGGCCTGGCACTGAGAGCTGAAAGAATTGTGACACCTGGAGCTGGCAAAACTCCCAAATCCTGTTGTCTTGCCCCAAACCGCTCTGCAGGGGGTTGTGGGCCCCCCTGCCCTACGTTTGGTCCTCCCCTGACAGCATCATTCAGTGCAGCAGCACGAAAAGCAGCAAGCTGTAATTTGCCAACGGGGCCGTGTCCCTCAATGAAAGCTTCCTACGTGTCTCTTGGAAGATTATCCTATCAAATCCCCTCCTGCTCTGAAAGGTACGCATTTAAAGCATGACTAACGCCGAGAGATGCTATTATTCCATTTTATTCCGCAGCTTGTGAGTAATGTCTCATTATAGATGGGGATGCATTCAGAAAAACATCATCTGCCTGCCGGAGCGTGGGCTGTGCGGCACGGGCGCCTCGTGGCACGTGGGTGCCTACGGGAGGGGTGGCAGCATCCCGGGAGCCCTGAGCCAGCCTCGGGCTCTGCCTGCTGCCCAGGCTGGGCTGGGGCTCTGCTCTGGAGCCCACGGCATCCCAGCTCCAGCTGGGACAGCAAGCCACGAGCCCAGGCTCTGGAGCCAGCGCTGCTGGGCAACGAGGGGCAGTGGCAAAGCCAGCAGTGTCTTGCTGTGGAGGGGTTTTATGACCTCCACGAGGTCTGTGCTTCCCTCCTGAGTGCTGCTCTCAAAGCACAGCTTTTTCTGTGGGTGAATATCCCCAAATTCTGGGGAAGTTCGTCATAATGGGATAAACGGGCTCCTGCCAGCATTCCTGGGGATATGGCTCTGTCCGGGCTGTGCTGCTCCTCTTGAGGCCATTCAAGTGTAAAATCCCTTGTCTAGGGATGGTCACCATCATCCTCCTCTAAAGGAATCCCGTGTCTATGGGAGCCGGCATCCTCGCCCTCATCCCATGGGACATCTCTGCTGTCCTCTACTCCTTGCATTCCTACTTTCCTACTCCTGTGCTGCAAGCCACTGGCATTTTTGGGATGTTCATCACAAGATCAATGGCTGGTTCCACTGCTGGGTGTTTCTGTGTGGCACACATGTGGAGCGTGGTGGCACTGACCTTCCCCCAGGGCTGGTGCAGCCCAATCCCCTTTTCTTGTGCTTCCGCTCAGCGTCCCTGCTCCGGCATCCTCACCATCAACCATCCATCCTTCATAATTCTCTTTCTTAGAAAGAAATCCTTCCCCGCGAGGGTGTGAGGCCCTGGCATAGGTTGGCCCATCCCTGGCAGTGTCCAAGGCCAGGCTGGATGGGGCTTGGAACACCCTGGGATAGTGGAAAGTGTCCCTGCCATGGCAGGGGATGGAACGGGATGAGCTTTCAGATCCCTCCCAATCCAAACCATTCTGAGATTTATCTGCCTTGTGCCAAAGAAAATGAGATCCAATTATATATCGATGTATTTTTTCCAGGTGTTGTTTTTTTCCTTCACCTCCTGCTGCGGAGGTTTCGGGACGGGGTTTGTTTTTCCTCCCCTCTCTTCCTTTTCGGTTTATATCCACGGATCGCTTCTTTTCCCCGCGCCCCCTGAGGTGTTATTCAGCGGAGAGGCTGGGATTTGACTGAGGCACGCTCGCGCCTCCCACACCCGTGCAGCCGCTGACGCACGCCCGTCGATGGAGAGGGGGTGAATAAACCCAGCTCTGCCATCCCCGAAAGAAGGGGGTGGGGGAACGGCGGAACGCTGCTCTGGGCACGCCGTTCTCAGAGCTGGTTTCTCTACAGCCACGGGCTACCAGAGCACCCCCATCCCCTTCTAGCTTCTCTGGCTCGTGGAGCTGCTGCAGGTGCGGCTTTGGTGTCCCTCGTCCCACCAGGCTCAGACTCCAAGCCATGCTGGCCTCTCCTCTGCTTCTTGCCGAGGCTGGAAGGATGGGAAAGAGGCTTCCACCTGCTGCAAGGCTCCTGGTGGTTCCACTTTAAGCTGCTGAGCTCAGTAACTCACTTTTTGGCTGTAGTGGTCCTCAGCAGCACATCCCAGAGTGGAGGGTTCCAGTCTAAGCTGCTGAGCTCAGTAACTCACTTTTTGGCTGTAGTGGTCCTCAGCAGCACATCCCAGAGTGGAGGTTCCTCCTTCCCTCAATGGCAGGCCAGCTGAAGTGTGTGATCCTGCCCACGAAATGTGGATGTGCTTCGGCTTGACCGCAAGCAGGTGATGGTCCCACTGACCTGAGGGACACGAGGTCAGGAATGCTGAACTCCAGGGTCTGTGCATCTCCTGCTTGCCTGAAAGCAGCCCCCAAAAACAGAACAGGGGACAGGAAGCCACCTGGGACCCTCCATGCCTTGAAAAGGCTGAGCTGGAACTGGATGCTGGGCTCCAGAGGCTTCTTGCAGCACTGAGAGGATCAGGCCCTCCTCCTGCTCCTTGCAGTGTTCTCTAGCCCCAGGAATTCCTCTTTTCTGAGAGGAAAGTAGCTGAAACACTGAACAATTAACCACTGCCACTTCGTTCTTAAATTTTGTTTTTCCTTTTTGTTTTTTAACTCTTTTTCTGCCCTCCTGCATTGCACAGTTTCCCTGTGTGGCCTCGAGCTGCTCCCTGTGGTGCTGGGAGCTGATGTCCTACAGAGTTATGGGCCTGGAGCAGGATGAGAGGGCAGGAGATCTTTTGCTTCTGGTTCAGATCATGCAAGCCACCGTTCAACAGGGCAGCTCTTTCCTTTGAAAGACATCAGTCCTTGTTTCCCTTCTCAAGTTCATGGGGGGATGCTGGGATCATTCTCCATCAGCCCTGGATCATGGGCAGGTGATCCAAGACCTCTCCATTTGCAGGCATTCTACCCCATAGCCAACATTTTCACAGGAATTGTTGCATATTCAGGATTAACCTTGAGTGTTTCTGCCTTGCTAACCCCCTTCCCACCATGGGCCTGGCAAAGCCCAGTACCCCTGCAGCCCACTTCAGGCTGTTCTCACCAGGCTGGCTGCTTCAGGTGTATAATCCTGGCAATAGCACCCCTTCTCACCCCATTCCCTTTGGAAAATCCTGCTTTTCCATTCTTCTCCTGCTTGTAGCCGGTTCTGAGTCTGCTTTGTGCTCACACCCTTTTGCAGCAAGAGCTTCTGTGGGAATTCTGTGGTGCTGGGCTCTCTCTGCTGCTCTTCTTTTCTGGTCCTTTAGCCCACAGAATTTATAGGTGTGGAAAAGAGGAGCAGAAACTTCATAGGCCACTCTGTAGAACCATGGAATTGTTAAGGGTGGAAAAGGCTCCTGGGAGCAAGTCCAACCATTAGGCTAACACTGTGTGTTTTTACAGCCAGAACTGGTGTGCCCTTGGAGAGAAGAGCATCCTGAAGATCTGTCTGGGACAGGGATCTCTTCAGGGACCTGTGGACACAACCTCTGCTCAATCACCTCGTGAGAAACTCTTCAGGTAAATAGTGACTCTGCTGGGGCTGGGGGGAACCCTCTTGTGCTGATGGGGAAATGTTTTGTGGGCTCAGTTTGGCTTCAAGGAGCACAAGAAGGTTTCCCTGGATGCCCGCCTGCTTTCTCCCTGCTTTTCTTCTCCTGGCTGCCTGCTGGGCAGAGAGGAGGGAAGGGTCCCAGTGTGATCTGGGTTCCACAAAGACCCCATTTTTACCATCTGGTTACAAAAAAACCCACCCTTTACCTGCTGGAAGGCACTGTGGCTTCCAGTGATCTGATTGACTGAGCTTGTTTTAAACCATTCCAGATGGTTTAACCCCATGTGGTGTCCTAAATACACCCTGAAATGTCAGCATCACCCATGGCAGCTCCCATCTCCAGGATGGCTTCATCACAGCCTCCTGGATATGTTATTTTTCCAAGTGGTTTCAGGTAATAACAGTGTAGGAAGTGTTCTGCTGTCAGTGAAACATCAACACAGGCAGCTCTCAGCAGGTAGCTGGTAATAAAAGACTCAATTGCTGGTGGTTCTAACAATCCATGGATTCACTGCTGAACTGCTAAAACCAAAATGCTGATGTGAAATCTGATTTTTTTTTTTCCCTCCCATATTTTTAGGTAGCAGCGTATCTCGCTGCAGTTTTAATTAATTTTTGGGGGGAGGGAGTTTTCAGCAGTCAATCGAATCTTTGCAAATTCATCTCTTTATCCTTAAAAGGGAAGTCCAAGCACATCAGGGTCCATACATGTTGTGTGTATTTTCTGCTGCTGGGGTGATGTGGAAATGACTTTTTTTTTTTTTTTTGTGGCCAGAAGCTCCAGTAAAAAATAGTCAGGGCTGGTGGCTAGGGGTTTAACAGCTCTGCTGGGCAGGGAGCACAGTGCTCCCACATGGATCCCCTGATTTATCCCAGCTTCTGTGGCCAAGCTGCTCGTGCTGGCTGCCTGAGGCAGGGCTGAGCAGCCCCCAGCCCTCCCCTGTAATTCCTTGCCAGGGAAATGCTGGTTCTCAGCTGTGCTGGCTGGGACTGCTGAAGGAGCCCGGTTTCCTACGGAAAGCGGGGAACTGTCAAGGAATAACTGATCGCAGGAGAAGCCCTCTTTAAAACAAAAAATCTGGAAATAAATTAACTGGGAGGGAAGTGCTGCTCTGCAGCTTTCAGCTTCTAAAGAGGTTTCTCTGCCTCGGAGCTCCTGCAGCAACTGTGATTGCAGCAGCTCTGAGGGGGGATTATCTTCCAGCCTGCCCTGGGACATTCCAGGGATCCAGGGGCAGCCACAGCTGCTCTGGGCACCCTGTGCCAGGGCCTGCCCACCCTCCCAGGGAACAATTCCTTCCCAGTATCCCATCTAAATCTACCCACTGTCAGCTTAAAGCCATTCCCTGTGTCCTGTCCCTCCATCCTTGTCCCCAGTCTCTCTCCAGCTCTCCTGGGGCCCCTTTAGGCACTGGAAGGGGCTCTGAGCTCTCCCTGGAGCTTCTCCTCTCCAGGTGAGCACCCCCAGCTTTCCCAGCCTGCCAAGTTAAAGTCTTGCAGCTCCTTGGTTTGGTCTCAATCCCATCCAAGAGATTGATTTGACTCCTTGTCACCAAATTCTCAATCCCTCCCCCTTGCAGCAGAATTTCCTGAATTCCCACAGGCAGTCAGCTGCAGCCACTCTGTGAGGGAATTCTGACTTGAATTAAATTTGGTTTGCTATCTTGTTGAGGATAGAAAGGAGCAATTGTCTCAAGGGTAGACAGCCTTATTTTTACTTTCTTGGCTCCTGTGGTTTGTACAGCAGCATCTCATCCTGTGGGCAGGCATCCCAGCAATCATCCCATCACAGAAAGGGGCTGCTTTTGGGCTTGCTGTAATGGTACCACCTTTCCATCACAATGAAATACAGCCCTGGGATTCCCAGCAGAGCCTCCTGGTTAGGAATACCTCAGCTGAGTGCAAACAAATCTACAGAAGGCTCCCCAGCACGAGCCAGCTCTTTAAAAAGAACCCGAGGAGCAGTCGTACATCACGAAAATGTATTGCAGGTATTAGAGCAGCTTCTGACAGGACTAAAATCATCTTTGGGGGCATTTGGCTCTCTTCAGTTCTCGAGGGGAGTGTTCCCCTAGCTGAGATAATTCCAGCTCTCTGGTCACTGCAGACAAGTGAAGAAATGGTGTTGTGTGGTAAAGCACAGAAAGAAAATAATCCAAATGTTATACTCTAAGGGGGAGAATCTGATCTCACTGCAGGAAGCTGTGATGCTCCAAAAAGGTTTTTTTAGGCAAGAACCTAACCTCTAATCCCTCAGAGCCTCCAGTGCAAAAGACTGGAGATGTTTTGGGAAGTCCAGGGAGATCAGAACCACTGATCCATGTGTTGACTCTCTCACGGAACCACCATGGTTTGGTGAGGCAAAACTTCCCTTTACAGGAATGATGCTGATCCTCCAGGGCTGTGTCCCTGTTCTTCCATGTGCCTCCCTTTTTAAATGCAAAATTTGGGAAGAAGAACCAAGCTTTGGTTGACCGCTTACAAGTCCAATAATTTCATCTTTAATTTCCTTTACAAGGCACAAATTACTTTGTTAATGAGAAGTAATTGATTCCTGTGACTTTATTGTTCGTTTTATCTGTCTAAACTCTTTTCCAGAGCACTTGCACCCCCAGCTTTCTCTCCCTGCCTGTCCTTCAGCAAGAAAGTTGTAGGGGGAAAAAAAAAAATCCCCTTTCTCTGCAGACTCCTTTTCCCTACCCCAGCAGCATGCCTTGGAAGTTACACCCAGGTTAAACCCTCTTCCATCAGGGTGTTTTTGGGAGCTGGGTTTGGAGGAGCTGTTTTGAAGCCCTGGCTGCATTAGGGACACATGCTGGACATTCTCTCCCAGCCTCCTGTCAAAGTTTCCCCTTCTGCCCCGAGTAGGGCTGATCCAGAGTTCATCTGTGAAAGTGGGAGCAGCTGGCCAGGGCAGGCTCTGCTCCCTGACACTGCCTGCAAGGGATGCTTGAGGACAGAGGATGTTTAATGGAATAAAAGCGTTATGCTGCAGCCTCACAGCCTTTCTTTTAAATGGGCTTTTCCCCTCCTCTTTTTGTTTTCCAGATGCCTTTGTTTGGTTCACCTTCCATTAGTCTCACTGCCTTTGGAGAGTGCTCGCTTTTCTGGCTTCCACAAGTATATATGGAAGCAAAGTCCACAATTTGCATGGGAAGAGGGCCTTCTTTGGGTTTTAAATCTGCATCACTTCAGAAATGTGCAGTGGAAGTGCCGTGGTAGTGGGAGAAGGAGCCACCACCACCACCCACCTCCTGATTCCCCAGGGCCTGGGGTGCCAGGACACAGGGAATGGCTTCCCACTGCCAGAGGGCAGGGATGGATGGGATATTGGGAAGGAATTCCTCCCTCTGAGGGTGGGCAGGCCCTGGCACAGGGTGCCCAGAGCAGCTGTGGCTGCCCCTGGATCCCTGGCAGTGTCCCAGGCCAGGTTGGACACTGGGGCTTGGAGCAGCCTGGGACAGTGGAAGGTGTCCCTGGCCCTGGCAGGGGTGGCATTGGACGATTTTAAGGACCCTTCTGGCTCAAACCATTCCATAGTTCTATGAATTCCCTGCTCTCTCCATTCCTTTGCTCACTGTTTGGGAGTGAACTGAGGGTTTCTTTGGATTCTCTTGCTGCTGCGTGGCAGTAACAAAGGGAGGGGCTCTGGTGAGCTCAGCCTGGCTTTGTGTTCCTGCACCTGGGGCTCTCTTTTATTGTCCCACAGCCCTCTGAAGTTTTTTTCCGATTCTCACTAATTTCTGCTACTTTAAGTAATTATTTTTTTCTTTATCTCCCGCAAATTGTTCCAAATACCCCCTTGCCAGATCCTTTAGGCTCTGAGAACAACACATGCCACAGCCCAAATTGCTTGGGGATTCCCCTGGGATTCCCTCTGCAGTGAAAAATAACCATTTTATTGCTACCTGTCCCTTCCTGTTTCCTACCAGTTTGGAATTCACTTGAGTTTATTGGAATTCACTTTACTTCTAATCCCAGGGGAGATTAATTTCCCAGGCACCCCCAGTGAGGGAGCTTTTGAGGAGCCAGAGTACCTGGTACCAAGTAAACTGCCCCTGTTCTGCCTGCATTGATGGCCACAAAGGATTCCCCAGGAGCCACGATTCCAGCTTCTAAAAGTTTCCTTCCCTCCCAGTTTCCTAATTGTCTGTAATGTTGTTACACAGCCTCCACTGCTTTGCTCGGTGTTAAACTCTGTGATAAGTAGCTCAGTTAATTCCTCTTTGGATTTTTAAATTTGTTTGTTTGTTTGTTTTTAAATTTATTTTTTAAACTGGCCACTTCCTTCATTCTGAGGCTGACAGCCCCAGAGCTGATGTCTCCTTTTTCCTGACTCATCCTTCTTTTGCCCTGGTGATGGCAAAGGTGACATCTGGATGTGAAGTTATGCTTTCTGCAATACTGAGGGAGAATATTAGTCCTGTGAATGCTTAAGGCTTATGAGAATCACACAAAGCAGGTGCTGGAGACACTTTGTGGCCTTCCAGTTTTTGGTGTGCAAATTCAAATAAAATGGCCCTGTTCAGAGATGACTTTTCTCCCAAGGCAGTGTAGGAATGCTGTTAAGGTTGCTGAGCTATCTCAGCTTGAGGAGCTGAGTTCTCCTTCAGTTGCAACGGGCAGCCTGCCAGGCATTTTTCTTATAAATATTTTCAGCATTTCTTTGAAGCCACATATTTTGGGGCAGTTTCCACCCCCCTCTCCTCATTCCCATTGTGTCCCCCCCCCCCAGAGGAGGACACATCTTTTGGTTTCAGGAGAGATCCCACCAAGGGCTACAGCCCAGGAATTCCTGCAATCCTGAACCACTCTCTGAGTGTTCCCAGGGCTGGATTCAATTGACAAGAGGCTCTGCAGCCAACCCCCTTGGACTGCACATGTGTTTATTTAAATGTCAGTGGCCCACACAAGCTGAATACCTATTAGCTGCAGCATGCCTCAAATCCAAAGCAGAGCTCCAGTTCATATTTATTGTTCAAAGTACAGACCCCTTTACTGTTGTCATTTCAGTCCCCTCGTATTTATGGAATTATTCAGGCAGCTCTGAGAAGTTAACTAGCACTTTGCAGTGTTTCTTTACTGCCAGGGTATAATATCTGTCTGTAATAAATATATAGGTAAGGGATTTCAGAAACAAAACAAAACAGTAACAACATATTGCATGTGAAAACTTTACTAAGCAAATAAAACATTCCCTGCCAGAGATGCAGGAAAAAACACCAGCAAGCTGGTACCATCAGAAGTCAGTTAATGAGCAGGAGATGGGTAATTCCACTCTGTTCTTTTAACTGTTGTTTCCTGCCATTCTCCAGGGTTTCTCTGCAAAACTCCCAGGCAGAATGGAAAGAAATTACTGAGGGTTGTAACAAGAGGTTTTTTAAGGGCTGGTGGGAGCTGAGGGTTCTACAAATCGCTGACAGGAGGGAGCAGCCAGGTGGGAGTCAGGTTACAAGAGACAGGACAAGTGGGAACGGCCTCAAGTTGTGCCAAGGGAGGTTTAGACTGGATATAAGGGAATATTTCTTCATGGAAAGGGTTGCAAAGAGCTGGCACAGGCTGCCCAGGGCACTCCTGGAAGTGTTCAGCAGCTGTGTGAGTGTGTTTCAGTGGAGAATGTGGTGGTGGTGCTAGGTTGACAGCTAGACTCCGTGATCCCAAATGCCTTTTACAACCTAAATGGTTCTTTTGTGACCTCAAGGCAGCCGGGCTGGGTGTCTCTTCTGGTGTTGGGACTTTCTGGGCATGAATAACATTGGAAATGCCAGTAGCTGCTATGAGCAAAGCAGCCCAGCAGTGGCAGGGTAGCTTGTTTCTGCCAGCAAAGCTCATGGTGGCCCTGGGAGCAAAGGGAGCAGCTGTGGATAATGGGTGTGTTTTGGGCATGGTCACACCTCCACAACATGAGGAGCTGCAGTACCCTCATTTCTCTAGGCTTGGTTTATCTCTTCTGAAGGAGGAATGCAGACAGAAAACATCTTTTGCACTTGATAGCCTAAAAACCTGTCCCACTTCAGTTCTAACAGTTGGCTCAGTGAAGAGGCATCCAGCAAAAAAAACCCAAAAAAAGATACTTTCTGCTAAAAGCAAAGCTGTGTCAAGTCAGTTTTTAATTTCACTGGCAGCATTCACCTGTGATCTTTCTTAGTTTGGAATGAGGAGAACACTTGCATTCTATTTGAGAGAATAACAGTTTAATTAAGGAGAAAAAAAAACCAACCAAAAAACCCCTTTCTGTTTGGCTGAGGTAGTTCTGCTGACGTGAATGTGAGTTACTCCAAGCGGGATTTTGGGCTCAAGTCCAGAAGAGCAAAATGCTTCTTTAAACCCAACTGTAAGGCTGCTGTTCCGTAAGGGGGGCTCTCCTGCTGGCTCATTAAGACCCATGGAAGATGGGATGCCTCGGGAGCAGGGATCATTTCTCTGCTGGTCTCAGTCCCATCCAGGCTGGCAGCGAGGGCAAGCTGCCAAGCTCCCGTGGCTCGCCGGCGGCCTGGTGCTCAGGTGTGTGCATCCCAAAACCAGCACTTCACCTGGCATCCTCCCCACCAGCCCCAGCACACAGAGCCCATTGACTCCATGGAACAGCCCTACACTTTTGGAACTAAGCCTTGAAGACTGCTGCTGAGAAGGGCTGGTTAGGCAGCAGAGGAAATCCAATACCCAGCGCTGTTGGCTTTGAACCTTGGATGAGCGAGGGATTCGTGGCTTGGAAAGTTGACTTCCAAGGGTAAGTTGCCTTGCAGACATGTAAGGAAGTGGTGGGATTGCTGTCCTGGGAAGTGTTAAAGCACTGTGCAGGTGTGGCATTTGGGCAATGTGGGTCAGTGGTGGGCTTGGCAGTGCTGGGTTCGGGGCTGGACTCAATGATCCTGGAGCTCTTCTCCAACCTTCCTGACTGCATCATTCCAGGAGCTGCAGGTAGGTATCCTGCCTAAGGTGTGACCTCACACCCTGTACAGTTGCATGCTAAAGACTGAGAATGCCTTTGAAGAGGTTTCCAGGTCTGACTTTGGTTTCTGTATGAGGAGAAACCTCAGGAGAGGTTTTTGGGGTGTGACTTCAGAGATGGATTTGTAGACAGTCAGTAACTGAGGCACCCCAAACTGATGGATGCTCTGGGAATTCAGCTTGGAAATGTATGTAAGAGATCTTCAGAGAACGTCTTCTTTCATGATGGCACAGGAATCCACCTTCCAAAATCCTCAGTCTTGTGGCAAGATCCCTATGGCCAAGCACGGGAGAATGTATCACTGCAGATCCCTGTCACATCCAAACTATATTCTTGTACCTGTGTTGGACACAGCTCCTTCCTCCGGTCTGATAATTGCAGTTCCATTCGTTTTCCAACCTCAGAAATTCTTCTTTTGTCGTGTTAAGGCTATCCAGCTCCATTTTATTTTTGGCTGGCTGTAGAGCACCAGCCTCCAAGCCAAAACTCGATGGCAAATCTGTGACAATCTCTATCAGGAAAAAGGATAATGATGGCACCCAGGAGTTTTATCAGCCGCAGCTGTTGCACTGTTTGCTGGAGAAATTGTTCTTTGAAATACACAACCAAAATAAAGAGCCAAGCATCTGCAGCACTGTGGATAATTTAACAAGTAATCTCCCCTGAAAGAGTTGTCTGGGTTTACCGACAGAAGGTGATAAAAAGTGTTCTTTCCTATGGAGACAGGCTGGGAGTGTTCACCCTGGGGAGAAGGCTCTGGAGAGAGCTTGGAGCCCATTTTAGCCTAAAGAGGCTCCAGGAGAGTGGGAGAGGGTCTTGGGACAAGGGCCTGCAGTGCCAGGACAAGAGGAAATGCTTCCCACTGAAGTTGCATAGATTTTGATTAGATGTGAGGAAGAAATTGTTCCCTGTGAGGGTGGGGAGGCCCTGGCACTGGGTGCCCAGAGAAGCTGTGGCTGCCCCATCCCTGGAAGTGCCAAGGCCAGGTTGGAGCAACCTGGGATAGTGGAAGGTGTCCCTGCCCATGGCAGGGGGTGGAATGGGATGGGATTCTATGATTCCTTTGGCCAGCAGGGAAAAAAAGCCCCAACACCCTCTGTCTCCTCTTCGGTTCCACACAAGCACATCCAGTTCTGGACTACCACACTTGCCACCACATGACCACTGCTCCTCGGTCTCTGTGTATGAGCAGAACACATCCTGCTCCTCATCCTGATACAAGACAAAGGCTCTGCTGATAACTCAGCCTTTAATGTGCAACAGGCCACCTGGCAAGCAGCTCCTGATAAGGATGAATCGAAGGTCCATGTGCCTCATCTCCTCAGATCCCAGGGTGAACATCCCAAACCAATCCCACTGCACACACATCCCATTGCAGCATCACCTCTAGAAGAGCCCATGGAAACCCTTCCTTTCCCAAAAGGAGGGGTACACAGCCCTCATTCTACAGCGTGGGTGTTACTGATCCATGTATCAGCTCCTTACATTCCAGCTCTGGGCTGGTCCCCATGGCCTCACAGCTTTTTTTAAAACAACTCTTCCATTTGAGTTTCCATCCAGTCCTGTCCATTCAGTCCTGTCCTTGGATCTAGTCTGGAAAACCACAGGGTTTCTGTGATCTGCTCTTTTGCAGAATGGGAAGTCTGTCTTTTTTTCTGTCTTTTTTTCTTTCTTTTTTCCTTGTGGAAGAAAGCTAGAGGGACCACCTGGTCTTTTATAGGCCTGATCTTGCCTAGTGATCCTCTAAGAGGGAATTAGCTCTCCTTTCAGCCTGTGTTTTATAGTCACACAGACATTTCTGGGGCTGCAGAGGTTTTTGACTCCTCTGACCTTTCACTCTCATACAATCTAAACTTTATTTGGCCCATTAATGGGCCAGCAGTCACTTCTTGCATTTCTATTAAACAACATATCTGCAAGTGAGGGCCAGATTCCAGAGTCCCACCCAGCTATTTAACAGGGTCTGAGTATAACCCTTCAGACTTTTCAGACATTCCTCTCATTATTTTGATGCCACTGTTGCTATTCCAGACACTTCTGCTGGCACATCTTGCTCTGCTCTGATGCTTTTTAAGAACTTGGTGAAGGTGCTCGTAAAGGAACAAGAGTTTTTAAGATATCACGTTTGAGGAGCTTGCATTAGGAAAAAACTCTTTGCTCCTTGATTAGTAGATAGATAAAATGTGAGGTATTTTAGTGCTTTAGTGGATTCCAATCCAAAACTAGCTGCGGTTTTGGTTTTGCCATAGGAGGGGAAAACTGAGGGGTCGACTGAGGTTTTGTCAAATGCAAACCACAGGTGCTTTTTAATAGATAACTGGTATTCAGGAAACGCTGTGACCCACATGAAATGAGATTAAACAACCCTTAGAGCAGCAAAACAGAGGAGGGAAAAATTGGGAATTTGAAAGGTCCGTGCAATTTTGTCCGCCCACATCATCTATCAGTGCTACTTTAGTGTCAAGTGCTTAAAACTGTGAGATTATCTTGGTACCTTATTATGAAGACAGCAATTAAGTGGCTTCTGGACTGCCAAGCTCTAAAGCACCTTGGTTCTCTGCTGCTGGTTCCCTCAAGACCCACCTAAACTCAGATCATGGGAAGATGATTTAGAAGGAAATTCTTTAGTATGAGGGCAGTGAGGCCCTGGCACAGGGTGCCCAGAGAAGCTGTGGCTGCCCCTGGATCCCTGGCAGTGTCCAAGGCCAGGCTGGACGGGGCTTGGAGCAGCCTGGGACAGTGGAAGGTGTCCCTGCCCATGGAGGAGGAACCCGCCAGGCAGAAGAGGGATGTGGACTTGGATCCTCCATACAGTGGTTGCGTGCTCTGAACTCCAATATGCTGCAAGCTCTGGGCACCTCCATGAACACTCCAGGGACTCTAATTCAGTTTCTGAATGGGATAGTGAGTTGTGGGTCCCTGGTGGTTGGCAGAACCTCGCTGCAGGCCCTGGTGACAAGCTGTGTTTAAGGCTTGCTCCTGTGCTCAGCGTTCCCTGTGGAGCAGCCCTAGGAAGCTGCATCCAGAGCACGCTGAATCAAGGCCACTCCCCATGCTGGCCATCATGGATCCCATCCTGCCACATCCTGAACGTGTTTGCACGCTCCCAGAGAGCCCTGGGTTCCCTTCCAGGGGCTGCAATTGTCGGCTTGGCTTGTTAGTCCAGATTTGTCCCAAAGTAGATTGGATCCACGACAGGAAAGACTCCAAGCACGAGCTCTGCCAGCTGCTCCTTGTCTGCAAAATCTAAAAGTTGCTGCTCCTGAACCCAGGCATTTTTATTTGCATGAGAAAGCTGTAGCTGACTGTAAGATAGTCTGTGATCTGATTTTAAAAGAAAAGGATAAAAATAAGTCTAATTGTGTTCTTGTTCTGCCTCAATTTAGCTGCTGGCCGTTCTCTTTTGTGCTCCCCGCATTTCTGGAAAGCTGGTTGACACTTATTTAGGTTGGCACAAACTAAATATAACCAAGTGTGTGTGAAAGAGCATGGACTGGGTCACAGCTTCCAGAGCAGTAGAAAGAAGCGTTTTGCCTTAAAATACAAAAATCCAGCTCTTTCTGAGACAGCTCAATGAAACGCACACAACCTGAACAAAAAGTGAGCTCCATTCAGCTCCTGAATGCTGCTGAAATTTTTATTTTATTTTTTTTTGCCAGCTTTTACAGTCCACAGCCTTCTCATTCAATCCTGAATAATAGCTTTGAATTGGGCTGTAAAAGCTTCCGAAGTTTGAAGTCTTTTGACAAGTTAATTTAGCTGTATGGTAAAAAGTTTTTCCCCCAGATAGAATAAAGCCATCATCTCATGTATGTAGTAGTCAGCCAAGGGAAAGAAAACACCATTAGGATTAGAAATGATGGGCTTTCTGGAGATAGTTTGTGGTTTAGTGTAATCTACTATCAATATTTCAGTAGAAAAATATCCTACTCGTCATTCAGCTGCAAGTCAGTCTCTTCACATAAAATCAACATCCAGGGGCCAGGCTGCAAATGTTTTTATTTCAATTGTTTCTTTTTTTTCTTTTTTGTTTGGTCATATTTTTCTTATATTTATTTAGATTTTACTTGTTTTTCACCCTGGACAATGCCTTTTTTTTTTCGTGCCTGGTTGAAAGAGACAGAATAGAAAAGTGGATCAATATTTCCTCGAATGTTCCCACTATAGAGAGACACACCCCACATTTTTCTCCCAGCAGCTGCCATGGATGAAAATAAATATAATAAATTGATACACGTTTTCCTTATTTTTAATACTAAGAATTGGAAAATGAGCGCTGATAAACTAAGCGTATCCAACAATTATTCTAGCCTCAACTTCACACAGATTCCATATTCATTTTAGACTTATTTCTGCTTTTTATCTCAATTTAAGCCTTAATGTGTTACTGAAATTGACTGAACCAAAAAAAAAAAAACAGTTGAGGGGGAAAGAGATTTCTTTCATACTCTTAATTCTTCAGTTTAATTTGGAGGGATGATAACACGTAAGAACTTCTGGGCAGTGGTTTGTAATGGCCACAGAATAAATTTCTCTCTTCAGTAAGAATGATGATCCTTGTGGATCCCTTCCAAGTCAGGATATTCCATAACATAGTTGAGAGCATACCTGCTAAATAAATAGGAAGTTTATAGAAATCCAGAAAAATATTGAAAACAAACTTCAGCAAGCAGTTTTATTTTAAAAGTGTATGGTACTCAGTCATTGGAAAATGACTGCCATTACAATCCAGTGTATCTCCATCAGCAAAAATAAAGTGTAAATATGGAGAAGAAAGCAAACTTTACATTATGAACTCCACTTTGAACTTCACTTGCCTGTTTTTCCCCCCAGGTGGGGGACAGGGACTTGATTTTGCCCAAAACAACAGCAATAACTTGTTACTAAGAGTCTGGCTCTTACCGCTTCAGGATTTCAGCTCTTCAGGCCCTGAGTGCTGCAGACTTGATGAAGTGTTGGGTGTGCAGACAAGCTGGGAAGTGGCTCCTGCAGCCAAGCACAGGCGTGGGGGGCTCCGAAGTGGAGGAGCACCACCTTGTTCTGGCTCAGAGCGAGCTGTGAGGCAAGGAGAGAGAGAACGAGGAGTTCCAGCTGAAGCAAAACTCACCAGGATTAAAAACAAAACCAGTAACATTCCACAATACCAGTATTCCTCCACAATAAAAGGTATGTTGGAGGAAAACACAGGAGGGGGCAATGTAAATTTAATATTCTCTGTCCCATCAGAGCTGTGCTGTAAGTTGGGCGGGTTTGATGGGGTTTACCTTCTGATGGCAAAAAGGAGTACACCAGTGTACTGTGGGACAGATGGAGAACAGGGAATGGGAGATAAAGCACTGAAGGGTGATGGGTGAGACAGGAAAACCAAGGGAGGCCAGTGGTGGAAACTGAATGATCAGGGGGAAGAAGAGGGAGCCATCACCAGGTTGAAAATTGTGTCTAGGCTTTTTCTCCAAGGACCCAAGTGGCACTGCCACTTGGAGGAGATCTTTGGTCCCTAGGCTCCAGAGGAAGTTCCTGCTGGCTCTCTTCCTAACTCTATCCTCCTTTTTTTTAGGCTGTGGAGTGGCAGGATTGGAGTGGAAAGCTGAAGCACCCTCTTTTACTTTCACCAGTTCCCTGTGACTAGCGAGGGAAATTAGCTGGAGTGTTGTGATGGCTGTTTCCTGCTTGAGAACACAAAAAATGGAATCATTCCTGACAAACAAAGAGTTCAGCTAAAGATGAGGTAGAGGTAGGCGGGAAGTTCTGTAATTGCTTTTTATTTAAATCTTTATGAATTAGCTCTGCCAGGGTGTTGGTTTTTATTTTAGATTTTTATTTTTTGCTTCAACAGGCTTCTGAGTAAGTTTTTCAGTTGCAAATACAGTAAAAACAGACTGTATATACAGCTATAGCCAATATGTTCGATTTAACATATAGCAAGAAGCCTTTCCCTTGTGAATCTCTGAGGTCTAATTTCCATAAGCAATGACAAAGGTTTAATTTTCTGCCATTATGCACAGGTTAGCCTAGACTGGGTATTAACAGAGACACGTACTCACACCCACAGCCACAGGTACAGCATCAATCAAAACCTGAAGGTAGAACTTACACTCCATGGCAACTTCCAGGGCACAGTTCTCTCCTCTCGTTTCCTGTTTCCAAACTGCTCCAGCAGCGCAGTGAGGGAAGGCAGCTGGCTTGGTTGTGACCCATGTTTAAAGGGTTTGGGACCAAATCCTCCTCGGCTGGAGCAGAGCTGGGGACCCCAGGGGACGGCAGGCACTCACCTGGCTGCCAGGGCCGTGCCCTGCACCAACCACCAGCAGCAGAGCTGATGCCTTTGCAAATAATTGCCCTGCCTTGGTAACCTTCTGGCCCTGAAGCCCTTCCACCCACAGGTCTCTTGGCACTCCAAAATAATTTGGGAGGTTATTTATACACACGTTCACCCATCCATCCAAGTGTACAAGCTGGCCCCGAATGAAGAGGGCAGAACAGCTCTGAGAAACCTCACCAGCCAAAGAACAACAAACAAGCCCATGAGCCCAAATAAGCTGCAGATGAAACAAAAAGGGCTTTGGCTTTAGGCAGAAGTGGTGTTCTTAACGCCAGTGGTGCTCTCGTGTGTGTTCCAGGGAAATGTGACCATTTCCTGGGAGCCTGTCCACAACGTGGGAAAAAACCCCAAAACTTGATCCCGTTGTCAGATCAATATGCCAAGGATTTTTGTAAGGGCAGCCCTTTCAAATGAAAACATAGGTGGTAAGTATCTCCGAAAAGATAAAAGAGAAAAGGAGCAGTGTGTATATACAACAACATATATGCAGAATTTGAGAGAGGGACAAAGTTGTTAGCAATTCCCATCAGGTCCCAGAATTTATGTAAATCCAGATGGCTGAATGAAAGGAGGTTGGTGGTTTGTTTTTTTTTTTTTTTTTTTTTTTTATAAGGGAAATCTGGAAGTTTTAAAAACAATTTAGCAAGAGCCAATTAATCAAACCCACCAGAAGCGTGCTGGGATGGCTGCCTGTGAATAAGGAATGTCATGTTTCAGCTTGCCTTAGGTAAGGGTGGGAAGAAACTCCTTGGAAGCTTAGCAGGAAGTCTCCTTTCCACTATCCCAGGGTGCTCCAAGCCCTTTCCAACCTGGCCTTGGACACTTCCAGGGATCCAGGGGCAGCCACAGCTTCTCTGGGAAACAGAAATAATGGAATAATACATCGTCGGATTGTGTCCCACAGGATGAACTTCTTGCACCCAGTATTGCAATATTTTCCTTCCCATCATCTGGAATGTTTGCGAGCAGGACTTGAGGACTTTTGGGCACTGCGTGGATCAACAAAACACGAGTGAAACGAGATGTGTCAGTTCAACGGGGTAATTCCACGTACAACTGAGAAATCAACCGATCACTGCGAAAACGGGGGTAGAGGGAGGCATGCCGGAGAACTCCTTTTCATTTTTATTTTTTTATTTCCTCTCGGTAATTCAGGCAAATATGTTGAACCAAGCCCTGCCCTTTCTGTCATTTACCCCTCGCTTCAGCTGTTTGCTGTTGCAGCCGATACCTGACGGATAACACAGAACGGCCCATGAGGGAGCGGGACCGCGGCTGCGGAAAACGGGGGGGTAAAAAAAACCCCAAAGTTCCACGTCTTATCGCAGTGTCGTCTCTACGGTACGGATCGCAGTTGCTGTGGCCTCCGGGGGAGGCGGTCAGGAACCCGGTCCTGCGGTCCCGATCCTCGACCCAGATGGGGCCGCGGGCTCGGTGCCAACATGGCGGCCCCTGTCCCGCCCCCCCGGTCGCCATGGCGACGGGCCGCGCGCCACGGGGCGTGGCCAGGGGCACGCGGGGCGGGGCCCGATTGGTCCCCTTCCCCCGCGCGGCTATAAATAACCCGCGCCCGCTGATTGGCCGCGGGGAAAAAATGGTTGCACCACGTGACTCCCCCATCTAAAAAAATTTCCAAGATGGCGGAACCCGTCACGGGCTGAGTCCGTCGGTGGCGCGCTCTGCGCCGGGGGGGCCATCGCCGCGCAGCGTCGCCGA
>VWZV01007049.1:33956-99653 GCA_013397155.1 Irena cyanogastra | reverse complement strand
CCTGCGGCGGGGGCGACGCCCGCGGCGGGGCCCTGCGGCGCCGGGCGGGCCACGGCCCGAAGTCGGTTCGTCCATCCTCTCTCCCCCCGCGCCTCCTTCTCCTGTCCTTATCCTGGGAATAACGCGGGACTTGGGGAAAGTTTGCGTGCTCTCGCCCCGCTCCCCGAGGCTGCCGGGTTCGGCCGAGGGCCCCGCGGCACTCACCTCCTCCTGGAAAAAAAGCCCCAAAATGGCTTTTTTTGTGCCCGGGAGGAGAAAACAGGGGGTGCTGCCCTCGGCAGCGCGGCGCTCTCGGGGAGCCCGGCGGTAGCAATCACGGGTCCGAGGCCCAGGCTGCAGCCTCGCCGCCAGAGCTGCGTTTTTGGGGGTTCGAGGGGGGATAAACCACGTGTGCCGCTGCGAAACCTCCAGCCTCGGCTTGCGCGGGGCGAAGTGAAGCAGAAAAAGCCGAGCTTTGGGGCTGGCGGAGGAGCGCGGGGAGAGGGAGGTGTTGCCCGGCAGCCGCGTGTGGGTTTTGCTGCAGGGATTTATCAGGGGAAGATGCTGCGCGATCCCGCCGCTCCCCCAAAATGTTGCCCGCTGCCCCAGATGTGCTCCCCGGGGTGTTTGTGACAGCTCGGCGGAGCAGATGCATTTACATAACAATAATTTGCCGCTGTCAGTGCTCGGCGCTGGGCAGCGGCTGGAGGGAAAGGGAACCTGCCCTTCGCTCAAAGCACTTGCGTAATTGTGTTGTGCGCCCACTCCGCGGCAGGGGAAGGTGCTGGGTTTGGTGGTTTTTTTGCTTGTCAATAGGCTGCTTTGGCAGATTTGCATAAATCGGGCTCGTCGCCGCTAACGCCCGTACGAGAGGATTTCGTGTTCCAGCCTTGCTTCATATTCCGGGCTGGATTACAGCTCTGAAAACGCTCCCAAGGAGTGGGGCTCTGTGTCGGGAAGGTGTGGGTGGATTCAGGGTGTGAAAATGCCTCGTAAAACCCTGGGATGGGGCGTGCGGCGAGGCTTTGGCTCTCTCCCGTCTTGCCGCTTCTTTCCCACCAGGCAGCTGGGTGCCGTGCTGGTTCCCCACAGCTGCATCCCCTTGTCCTCATAGCGCTGCTTTGAGGCCGGGGAGATGGAGCAAGCGTTATTTTGGCCCCGGGAGCCGCAGCGAGTGAATAATCCCGTGGCCAATGTGTTTTGATTTACTGGTATTATGCCCCGTCGATAAATGGGACTCGTGCTGCATTTATTCCCTGCCCTCAAAGTGCTTTGCTCGTTGCCAAATCTACCTGGAGTTAATTACCTAAATTGTGCTTTTTTCTTGTTTGTTGTTGTCGTTGCAACGGCAACATTTTTAAAAGCTAAGGAGCTCTGAAGTTTATATAATAATCTGGTTCTTGGCCCGGTTTCCTGGTGGGTTTTTTTTTTTGTGCGTGTGTGTGTAATGCGGTCGGTCGCGCCACTGAGTTTTAATAATTTCTGATGTTTCCAGCACCACTGTTCGGAGTTCTCAGCCTAAACAGCTGCTGCCGTAGCTCTGCAGCCTCGCTGAAAGAGTTGAGGGCATTGAATTAAAGAAAGCTCAGCTGCTTGTATACAAATATACAGCAATTACAAGGCAACAAAGTTATTGCAGAACCCTGCTGTTGCCATGGCAACACGCTCACTCAATTACATTTGGAAATGTAAAATGCCACCCAGTTAGAGTAAGTTTTAGTGACTGCAGATTTTCTGGGTAAAGTGAAATGTGGAAGATGCAGCTTTCCAGGATTCTCTGCTTTTTCCCTCCGTCCTTGGATGGCATGTTTTAGCATGTGCATCTGACAGATTCCAAGTGTTGATATTAAGCTGTGTCCTTGGTGGTCTAAACTTAGGGAAAAAAATATCTTTAAATCTTCACAATTTTAACTTTGACACCCTGTTTTTTTTTTTTGTTTGTTTGTTTGTTTTGCTTCAGGACTTAGCTTTAGAAAGGAGACAGATTAGAGAAAGCATTTTGAAAATCAGCTCAGAACACCAGAAGAATTTGTCATTTGCTCAGCGGCATGGAGGCATGGAATGAAGGCACACGTATGGCATGAAAAGCTTGTATTCCCCTGGGAGGAGATGTCTGTTGGGCAGCCTGTGTCTGTGTGCTGCCATCTCCTAAAATCTCCTGAACAGACTATCCTAAAGTAGAGGAGGACTGCCAGGTGTGAATTATCAAGTTCCTGAGGAGTCCAGGGTGGGAGATAACAGGTGGAGGAGACCCAGGTCCTGGTGTGGGATGCCGTTGACCTCCATAGTGGAAATTAGTTTCACTTTCTTGCTTGCCTTTGATGGTGAATCACCAGGAAAATAAAGAAAGGCCATGTTGGAGAGGGCTCGGAGCAACCTGGGGTAGGGGAAGGTGTCCCTCCCCATAGCAGGGGGGTGGAACTGGATGGTCTTTAAGGTCCCTTTTTACCTAAACCATTCCAAGGGTAGATGAAAACAGTAAGAATAGTTTCTTGCATTATCTTTGTGCTGGTGAAGATGCAACTCTCTGCTGTGCTTATGTTTCACAGGCAACGTCCCAGTAATGCAGAAAAGATAAAAAACAGCAGTGCAGGAACAGCAGGAAAAGGTAAATACAAGAATGAGGGATTTTTCTTAAACTGGTAGTGATGTGTTTACAGATACCTGGAGACCAATGAACTCCTGAAGAAGTTACCTGGTAGCAGGACCTGATAGGAGATATTTAGGTAGGTGCAGATGGCAGTGGCTTGTCTTGAGAAAACATGTTTTGCCCAAATCTTTAAGGGCTTGAACTCCAGACTGCCTCCTGAGCCCTTGGAGCATCTGGACTGGGTAGGTCTGCAGATCCAATGGACCTGTGTTAGCTGGGGGATGATTTTCAGTGGAGGCTTTGCCCAACCTTTTGCCAGGTCATTCTGCTTTCAGCACCAGCCCGTGACGTGCCAGCCTTGTGGTTTGCCCACTCCTGGAGAGGAGCAGCTTGAGCAGAGTGACAGCAGCACCCATGGTCAGTGCCTGTTCTTCTCCTGGCCATACCATCATGGAATGGTTGGGGTTGGAAGGGACCTTAAAGCCCATCCCATTCCACCCCCTGCCACGGGCAGGGACATCTTCCACTATCCCAAGGTGCTCCAAGTCACAATGTCCAACCTGGCCTTGAACACTGCCAGGGATCCAGGGGCAGCCACAGCTGCTCTGGGCATCCTCACAGGGAGGGTTCCTTCCTCCCATGGGCAGAGGTGGAAGCACAGGAGCTGCCTGTTTACAGCCTGCTGAAAAGGCCTGCTGGAGTTGAGTCTTCAACCTTAAATCCCCCTATGGGATGGCAGGGGTGAGGAGCAGGACTTGTTCAAAACAAAGGTTAGAATTGCCTGTGGGTTTAGCTCAGTTTGCTCTCTTTATCTCTCTTTTAAATGCTTTGTGCTTTCTGGGGAATGGACCTTTTAAAGTCAGCTTAAGGTGTATCTGTGATCCAGAAACTTGCTGCAGTACCTGAAACTTGTCCTCGAGGTTCATTTACAGGTTTCAAATCAGGGGAAGCTGCTAACTTTTTATATCTGAAGTGCCCAAACACATTGCAAACAAAGTGTTGAGACTAAAACTTGCCCATAAATATGTAAGATGGGATAAATAAAATATTTCAGGGGTTTTCCTTCATCTTCCAGCATTCCCCTCGTGCTGGTATGCCTCACTGTGCCTTTGTAAGGTCACTGTAACCAACTGTCCCCATGTGCTGTTGAGGTTACTCTGGGTCTATGTGGGTTAAGTGATGCTCCCTTCAGGGTTTGGGAACCTGAGTGCTCACTGCCCAGCTGTGCCAGCTTAGTTTTGGGGTTAAAATGCTTCTTTGGTGTCCTCCTCCAGCTAAAGAAGTGTTTGTGCACTCCTTGGTATTGTGTATTTATATTTATGTATAAAAAAATATGAACCCCGGCTCTTGGGACTGTATTTCACTCGTCTTGTACCCGTGGTTGAATATACACAAAGGAGTTTATTTGCTCAGTGGGATCTGTTGCTGGCCTGTTTCAAATGGCAGAGCTTGTCCCAAACCACAAGGAAATATTAATTGAACATTTTATTGGGCCACTGGTAATGACATTTGTTAAATATTTGCCAAGTACTCTTCTTGCTGGCTTCTTCAGTGGTGTCAGATTCTACTTCATTGCTCTGCCAGTTCACCTTTAGCTTGTTTCCAGTTATCTCATCACCTTTCCATTATCTTTTTCAATCCTGCTAATAAGCCTGTGTGGGTTTAGATTTTGTCAGAGTCCTGCTGGAACCCCTTGAGTTTGTGCTTTTGTAAGGATATGTTTCACTGGGCAGAGAAGCCAATGGGATGTGTCTTGTCACTGAATTTACAATTGCTTTTCACTTTTGAGCTCCCTTCCCTCATGGATAGCTTCTCCCTTCCATTTACCTTTGCTTCCAGCTTCCCCAGGTTCAAGCTGCCAATTGGAGCATGCCAATGCTCCAGAGCCATGCAAGGAAACAGAGCAGTGCAAGGTTCCCCTCATTTGCTGAACTTGAGGGAAAAAAACCCCATAAAAATATGTGTGTTTGCCTCAGATAGCCGAAGCTGACAAACAGCAGAAGCACTAATGCTTTCTGCTTTAATAATTAGAAATGTGGCAGTATTGGAAAGCAGTAAAAGGGGCAAATAGTCTTTTAAAATATTAAATTAAAAGCTGTGTGTGGTGGGGAAGGAAATGGCTGTTAGCATTTTGGTTCGATTTAGGTTGCCTCCAATATGTGTGTGTGTATATATATATATATATAGGCTATATTGAATCCTTGGATGAGGGAACTCCTCAGAGCCCTCCTGTAATTAATGCCACTTGCATTTTGATTGTGTTATGCACAAGCCCAGAGTGGGCCAGGTTTACTTTCTCCTGCAGTGGACTGTGTTGATAAGGCAATATATAACAGATGATTCATGAAGTGCTGCCTGTCATTGCCAGGGCTGCTTGAATAGCGAGCAGATTTTGGGCAATGCTTCTTCACCGGAAAGATTTGGGCAGTTTAAACCGAGAGGAGGAGGAGGAGGAGAGAAAAATCTGCACTGTATTTCTGGCTGTCTTAAAGGAGCTGCCTCACAGCATTTACAAGAAGTTGGTGGGGGGAGAATGGGTGAAATGAAGGGGAGCAGAGAAGCAGGAAAGCACACAGAGGTTGCATAATGATGTTGAAGAAGGGAACAATTAGAAAAGGACTGTAAAATCTCTTGGAAAGCTTCCGTGGTTTTCCCTTTGTATGGAATTACAGCTTGGCCTTCCCCTTTTGAGGCCTTTTCTGTGGCATTCATTACTGAGCACATCTTGATCAGCTTCATTTTTTTTAGCTCATTATGTATTGGATATTACCTCAGAGAAGTTTGATTAAAATGTGCCTCAAAGAGCCATCTCCCAGTGCAGAGGAATGTGTATTGGCTTGTGGTCTTGGGCACACTCAGCCCTCTGCCTCCCTCATCAGTGGCTGAACCTTTGTTCCTCACGTAAGAAGCATTTATACCCCAAAAAGTTGCAATTTGAAAACTGGATCTTTGGGTCATGAGAATCCTTTTTTTTTAGTTTGGCCAAAATTAGGTTGTCTTAATTTAGTTTGGTTTTCTAATAACAAGCCAGTTATTTCATCTATCTATGTATCTATTTGTGTGTATCTGCTGGAAGAAGAATTGTGCTTTAGGGGTTTCATTTTCTGCCATCACAGGATAAAATAACATTCAGAGGCTGAGCATCTCAGCCTGGGTTTTGGCAGCAGAGCAATGTGTTGTTTTAAATGTCTTTTTAAGCGTGTCACTCCTTCATTCCGGGGAGCACTGACATCCAGCTGAACTGAACTCCATGTATCTTTCATGAGCAGTGAAAAACCCTGATATTTCACACGTAGGAAATAATTCACTTTATTAATTTTTCTGGAGAAGTGGTGCTTTAATGAGGTGTCTGTCAGTGAGACTTAATTACAGTTAAATTCTGGGAGCATTAGTACACTGTCTTGTTCCGTGTAAAATGAACTTCCATTTGTCACGTGTGTGCGGGAGCATTGGTTTGCTGATAGAATTTGTGTTAACTCCACTTTGAGGAATAGCAGTTAGTCATAACTGGGCTGTCACCAGTCACTTCACATCCTTCTCCTGCCTGGATTTTCCTTATGCACTCCCAACAACTTACGTTGCATTTGCTCAGGGAAAATAATGCTCAGGTTGGTTTCGGGGTTGTGTTGACAAAATTTCACCTCCAAGAAAAGGGTCCTCAGTGTAAGCCTGAAATAAGGAATTAATCCTGGCGTGTGCTTTTCCCAAGAAATTCTCAGGAGTGTTTTTCAAGCATTTGGAAGGTTACATTTTCCCCCAGGGGAGTACAGTTACCTAGGTCTTGTTACTGTTTGTGGTGGATTCTGGTAAAATCCTCAATACAGGTGGTTCTCCCCAAGAGCCAGAAAAATGAGCTGCCTTTTATTGCAGGTCTGTGTGCGTGTGGAGTGATGAGGTTTGCTTCTCTGCTCACATAATGTGCACGAGAGTGAGGAAAAATTGCAGTTTTCTCATCTTTATAACAATGAGGATTGTGCAAACTGGAGCAGTCTGTGAGCTTTAGCCTTGGGAGCTCAGGGCAGGGAGAAGTAGGCAGGTAGTTGTAAACACTGGTTTGGAAGGAGGTGGGGTGAAATGGGAGATGGGCTTTTGGCCTTGACTTTGGATGCAGTGGGTCCAACTGCAGACAGATAGGGATGCAAAGATTGTGGAATTCCTAGGGAGCATGGGAAAGGGAAGAGCTGTGTGCAGGCTGTCTGTCAGGATGGGTCCTGAAGGAAGAATTCATGGGTAGAACTGAGCTTTCCTGCATGCTGGGTTATGTTTTACAGCGCTGCATATGTGGCACTCATCTCTTCAAATGAAGAGAGCAATTTTCTCCAGCCAGCAGAGGCTTGCAATAAAATGAAATTGCTGTCCCCAGTGCTGTGGGTGAGTCAGGAGAGGGGACCTGTCCAAGGCACAGCAGGAAAGAGGTTGCCAGGACAGTGACACCGAGCTCGGCCTTGTGCAGCACGGCAGGGTGTGTGTCCTGCTGGGAAGCCTGGCATGTTTCTTCAGCCTGCTTGGGGAAAAAGGGAGCACAGAATGCTTCAGAGTAACTCAGAGGATACTGGATAGTGTTTCTTGTGGTGGTCTTGCTGAAGGGGATGAAGGCTGGCACGTTTTTGAAGCTGGAGAGGGCGAGAACACAGTGAAGGGCAGCTTCCTGCTGCCTTCTCAGGGAAATGGTGCAGTTTGAGAGTGGTTTATGCTGCTGGAGCATCTTCAGGGGCAGAGAAAGAAACAGACCTGGCTTGGTTGATGGTGGGACGCGATGGTCCTAGAGGTCTTATCCAACCTTAATCATTCCATGAATGTGAGCAGGATCTCTGTTGGGTTGTTGCAAAGCTCAGCCTGTCTTTGCTCCATGCGCAAAGCAGAAAGCCTGGTCTAACACTGCTCTTTCTGCTGCTGGCTGGCAAACAAGCCCGTGGATTCTGTGCCCCTGAGCCCTCTGGGTGGGAATTGCCGCACGGATCACCCGAGTTCTCCACGTTTTAGTGCTGCTGCTGCTCTTACTCAGCCAGGGCAGTGAGGGCCAGGGTGTGTTGGGTAGTGAGAACACTCAAACTTCGTGTCTTGTCCTTGCTCGGTGCTGAAGAGGAAGGGAAGGCAAGGCAAAGAGGCCACAGAGAGTCAGGTGTGTTGGGATCTGGTGTTGGATGTCCTGCTGAGTGGCCAGTCCTTTCAGTGGGCCAGGACAGACACTGACTACTGTCATTTGCATTTGCATTTCAGTTCTTCCTCACTACCTGATGCATGTGAAAAAAATAAATAAATTACTCTCCATGTGGGTTCTGTTGTGCATTTCTCCTACCCAAGACAGATTTCCTGTTTGACTCAAATAGCAGGGCTTTGGTTGGGAGGAAATGTTCTTTACTTATTTATTTCCACAACTGATACCTGCTGTCAGATCCTGGTGGAGGCTGAAGATACATTTGAGTCAGGACTGCCTCTCACAAGATATTGACCTGGAAGCATGATCAAAGGAGAAGGGAGAGGACTAGAAAGGAGTATTTGTTCTGATTGTACGTGGTAGGTAACTAATGCTTCCTTGGGGGCTGTGTTTGCCTCTCCTTGTCAGGATTTTCTTCATCCCCTTGTTCATCCCTGTGCCTCAGATGCAGCCTTTGAGGACGGGCTTAATCATAACAGTGAATGAAATATTTAACATTAGGAAAAACACTTCCTGCTTGAAGCTTTGCAAAAACCACCAGCTCGTGACGGGGAAAAGTAATCTGAGGTTTTGTGTTATAAATTATGAAACCTGCAGAAAAGCTGGAGACAGCTTCTGGGTCAGTGGGCAAAAAGGCTTGATGTGATTTCAGGGCAAAGTGTGGCTCTGTCACTGGCTGCTTTATGCCTTGGAGAAGATGGCCTTGTCATTGCAATCTTGTTCAGGAGGACATTCTGTGAGCTGCCGAGAGTAAAAAAGACTTTTACTGTGCAATTTGCTGAGCCATCACTGCAGATTTTGGGTGGATTTGCACAGATTACACGGTCTTGTTCATCTCAGTTGCTGCGTCTGGGTGTCTCTTGCTGCTGTTGCCTCTATTAGGTTGTGTTCTGTCAGTAGAGAAAGGTGGTGGTGGTACCTGCCTGATCTCATTCTATTATTCTGTAATTGCACTGAAACAACAAGCCATAGTCAAAAGAAGACAGATATTAGTATTTAGAACTTGAAAACCACCTCTGATAAAGCTGGGCAGGAGCCTCACTTTGTATATTGGGGTACTTCTTGTCTGTATTGGTGGTTAAGGGCTTGATCCAGCACCTGGTAAAGCCAGCAGGGATCTCCCCTTTGCCTTGAGCTGGCTGTGAACAGTGACCCCAGACTGCAAACATTCACGTGGACCTGCAAAGGGGAACCTCTGGGCTCTCCTGGGCCAGCACAGCTCTCTGTCTGGATGTTTAGATTACACATCACGAGGAATTTCTTCCCTGAAAGAGTTGTCAGGCTTTGGAAGGAGCGGCCCAGGGAGTGGCAGTCACCATCCCTTGTGGTAGCCCAGGGCCACTGGTGTGTGCAGCTGGGAGAGCCCAGGGGCCAGCAGTGGCCCTGGGTGGCAGCCACGGAGTCACACCAGTGTTGTGTGGCCACCAAACCCAAGTGTCCTCCTGTCAGCTGACTGCATTAGAGTCACAGCTGAATTCTGTTTGGCACTGAAAGTGTGCTGCTTCTGGGCTTTGCTCTAAAAATGCTGGTCTAAAAATAAACTGCTGTGCAGGGATGCTGGAAGCAGGGGAGCAAATGGAGAACTTGAGCACGGAACATAAGGCTTGGCTGACTGCAGGGATGGGATTGTGGAGCAGCACTGGCCCTGGCAGCAGCCAGGCCAAGGCAGGACAGTTCTGCCCAGGGGAATAATTCCCTGGGAAGGGGAGGAGGAAGTAAGGGAACTGAGAGTGGCAGGTAGACATTGAACTCTTCTGTCGGCTGCCCCACTTCAAAGGGAGCGGGCCATAAAAGCCCCAACAGCAGTTGGGTGAGGAAAATTGCACCTCAGATATGAAATCCTGCCATGTAACAGCTCAGCCAGGCTGGCCTCGTGCAGGTCCTCTCAGAAATGGGAGTTTGGGCTGCACAGACAGTGCAGCAAAAAAAAGCACTCGTGTTTAATGAGGTGTTCAGCTGGTTTAAAATGGCAGCAAACCCGAGCAACCTGAGCTGTGCAGAAATGAGAGCACCTCCTTGCAGCAGGCTTATCACCCTCCTCGGGACAGGGATATCCAGCCATTGTACGCTTTCCCATTCCTCGATCTTCCCAAGTGCCAGTATGAATGACATTCCCCACATTCTTTCCTTAGCTGGAAGGAGCTGATCAGGCCCGGAGGTTGGGAGTCATGCTGGAAGCTCAGAGATAGCTCAGGCTTTAGCTGTTGGCCTTTCTCTTCCCTCTTCCTGAGGGTATTCCTGGTGTGGGATGCCCCAATCCAAGGAGCTGGACATGGACATCTGATCCTCCTTGCTGCGTTTTTGCTCCAGCAGGAAAAACCTTCAGTGTCTGCATTTGCTGGCGGAATGTCTAAGCGGAGCAACTTAGACTATATTTAAATAAATAAAAAAAGCAGCATATTTTTGGCAATAATTTAGACTTTTGCTGTAAACTGTCTACATTCCCTGGGGGATGAGGTCTCCTTTTGAGAAAATCTGTTCTGGATTCAGCATGTTTGACAATTTCTTTGTGTGACTACCTTCAGGTTTTTGTTTTGGTGGGTAAATGAGCACAGTAATGTGTGTGTGCTTCTAAGTGTTCAGCTCGGGGGTTTATTTCTAATTTTTTTTTCTTTAAAATATCAAAACCCTCTCTTCAGGATACCAGGACGGACAAGGTTTGCGTTCCAGTATTGCAACACAAGGTGTTCTCTGTTTCAGACTGTAAATATTTATCTCTTGTCAAAGCAGAGCAGTTACTATTGGGAACTGATCTGGCATGTGAAAAGGTTTTCCTTAAGGAATTTGTTTCCTTTTATTTACAGTGTTATCGTATATTTAAATTCCAGGGCCTCAGCGTATAGCTCTGAGGCTCCTTCCTAGCACTGGCAGCTAAAATGGGAATTCTGGCAGCCTTGGGATAGGGATAAGGGTGTTCTGAGCATATGCTGGAGCCAGCAGCGAGTGTGGCTGTGAAACCCAGGCAAACCCAGGCCACGTCCTGGTGTTCTCCTGCCAGCGCAGTGCTGGGGCTGCCTGCAATGGAAGAGGCATGGGCTGAGCTCAGGTGAGCGCAGGTGTTCCCTGGGCTGCCATTTCCCAGCTGCTGGGCTCTTCCTCCTCCCTCGGCTCGTCTCTCCTGGAACAGGCCCTCTCAGCCCTGGCCATGTCTCTGCTTCTCCTCCCTGCCAGCAAACCCGCTTTGTCATAACCTTCCTGGGAGCCTTCTCCAGCCACCTCCTGTTGGATTGCTCTCTGCTGTGTTTGCCACAGGTTTGGGGATGGGTTCCTGTTCCTGGGAATTCCTGAGGTCTCCCTGCTGCCTGCAGGCCCTGCTCCTGGAGGGCTGGAGCCTGCTTTCATCTCCCTGCAGTGCCTGGCATTGCTGGGGAAATTGTTCCTGTTGTATTGTGCCACACGTGGGAGGCTTATTCAGCCTGCAGAGGTCTGGGGTTTATTTTTTACATCTCCCTAGCTTCTGTACATGATTATTTTTTGATGCTGGCAGTTGCTTGAAGTTCTCGATACTCTTGCCTGCGTGCTGGAGTCTCGGAAGAGCAGCCAGGGGCTGTCGAGGAAGGCTGCAGGTTGTGCTGTCTTCCCCCTGTTAGGGACCAGCCTCATTGAATGGAATCAGTTGTTGAGGCTGAGTTCAGCCCCTGCCATGGCAGGGCAGAGCTGCTTTTGCTGTTATTTAGCAATGTGCAAAATATGTATCTCAGACTAGAGCCAGCACTGGCCTTTGAGCTCATCTCGCTGATTCAGAGGTGGTAGGCAGATAAAATGGAGTGAAAATAAGAAATGCTTTTTTTTCCTCTGGTGCTTGAATATACATCTGTTTATTTCACACACATATACTTCATTTACATGAAAACAAATCGTGTCTATGTTTAATATTTTCATGCATCTGAATTTCTGCCTGGTATGTCTGTCCAAACCCCAAGGACAACAGATGGATGTCCAGGGAATGCCTTTATCATCTCCTGAGTTTATCGTTGCTATCAGGTCACATCAACTTCAGTTCTTGCTCTGTAATCTCTGTCTACAGGGATGCACACTCAATACACCCTTTCTTTTCTCCTCTCTGACATCTTGTGTGAAATTTGCTGTTTGTGGCTTCAGGGCAGCAAGCCCTGTCCTGGTTTGGGGAAGGGTTTGTGACTGGGGCTGGATGGATGCAGCTTTTCCAGGGTGGTTTATGGCTTTATGTAGAGTTTTTAATACACTTGCAAATCAGACTACTAAAAGGTAAATGGCTGAAGTTATTCATAAACACTGAGTGGGGACTCTGAATAGAAAGCTTTGTTCAGGATTTCCTGGAGTGAGAAGTAAAGCTGTCTTGGTCGAAGGGAGCTGCTGTGTGTGAATTCAGTGCTGGGCTTATCTCCCTTGTTTAATGCGATATATTTTAGCAGAATCGAAGTTGGTTCTGAGTGTTACTGGCAGAAATGGCAGCCTATTTGCATATTTACTGGCTTCTGGGAGTCTAGATATGTCAGCAGCCTCTGCTCCTTTTCACTCGATCTTATCTCCCCATTCCATTTCAGGAAAAAATTCCTGCAATCTCCTTCCCCTTCCCCCCCCAGCCCTGAAGTGTGCTCTGCATTTGAGTGCTCTGAGGTAATGGGACTCGTGTTTGCTTTGCAGTGGCCCTGCGATTTGCTTGAATGTAAAGCTGGTGCTGAAATGTAAATTTTCAGCTGCCTGACATCCCGAGGAGGTGTTTGTCTGTCCGAGTGTGCTGGGGCTGTGCATGGTTTCCCTCGGGAAGGGGCTGCACTTGGCTGGAGGTGGCTGCAGGCGTTGGCTGTCAGGCCATTTTTTCCCCTCTGCCGTAATGTAACTTATTAATCATTATGTTCATAGAAACACAGTATCATGTAGGTTGGAAAAGTTCTGTAAGATCATCAAATCCAACAGTTTCCCCAGCACTGCCATTAACCCATGTCCCCAAGTGCCACATCCACAGGGCTTTTAAATCCCTGGGATGGGGACTTCACCGCTGCCCAGGGACTGACAACTCTCTCCACGCAGAAATTTTTCTAAATACTCTACATTAACCGCCCCTGGCACAACCTGAGGCTGTTTCCTCCTGTCCTGTCACTTGTTACCGGGGGAAAAGACCAACCCCACCTCAGTACAACCTCTTGTCAGGTACAAGATGGATCCAGAGTAACCTTACACGCAGAGTCTTTGGATTTGTTTTGTTTTCACCTTGTATTCTTTCCTGTTCATTTCTTTCAGAGTATCCTAAGCAGCAAGTGATAAGGTGAGAGGAGATCCTGCAGAGCAGAGCTTTGGTGACTAATGGCAGTTTATCTTGAAAGCTGAGCAATTCCTCCTGGTGCGGAAGCTGGAGCTGTTAGCCAGAAGTTCCAGGAGGAGATTTAGGAGCATGCCAAGGTGCAAAATCCCAAGCTCCAGGAAAGCGAATAAACCAACCCTCCCTCCCCCCAAGGTTGGGCTTTGATGTTTTTAAGGGCTGAAGAGGAACAAAAGCAGGTGTCAATTATTTTGCTTCATTCCCACCCTGAAAGAGGAGCGAGTTGCAGGGAGGAGTATTCTGTCTGTGCTGTTTAGTGTGAAAAGGGCTTGAAGGTGTTGGTGGATGAGAAGCTGACCATGACCCAGCAAAGTGGTCTGCAGCCCAGAAATCCCAAACCTCCAAATCCTGGGCTGCATCCAAAAAACTGTGACCAGCAGGGAAGGGGGGATTCTGCCCTGCTCAGGTGAGACCTCACCTGCAGAGCTGGCCCAGCACAGCAAGGACCTGGAGCTGCTGGAGAGAGCCCAGAGGAGGCCACAGAAATGCTCCAAGGGCTGGAGCCCCTCTGCTCTGGAGCCAGGCTGGGAGGGCTGGGGGTGCTCACCTGGAGAGGAGAAGGCTCCAGGGAGAGCTCAGAGCCCCTTGCAGGGCCTAAAGGGGCTCCAGGAGAGCTGGAGAGGGACTGGGGACAAGGGATGGAGGGACAGGACACAGGGAATGGCTTCCCACTGCCAGAGGGCAGGGCTGGATGGGATATTGGGAAGGAATTCCTCCCTCTGAGGGTGCTGAGACCCTGGCACAGGGTGCCCAGAGAAGATGGGGCTGTCCCTGGATCCCTGGAAGTGTCCAAGGCCAGGTTGGACACTGGGGCTTGGATCAGCCTGGGATAGTGAAAGGTGTCCCTGCCCATGGCAAGGATTTGGAAAGAGATGAGCTTTAAGGTCCCTTCCAACACAAACCCTAAGTTAGGGCTCTAAGGCTTCCTTGAGAACCCAGAGTTGAAATCTCTTTCTGACTGGTGACTGGCAGTGTTGTAAAACATACCTTAAAAAGCCCCTGTGGCAGGTACCTTGTCAATTCTTGAAATATGCCCAACGTTTTGTGTGGCTTTACAGTCCCGTTTTCTTATTGCCAAGGACAATTCCAGTTTGCATTGCTGTGTTCACATTGTTCAAACAGGCAAAATGGGCCATATAAAATGTAAATCCTAAAGTAAACGGAGCTCTTCCTTCACACTGAGTTAAAGAACCACTGTGATGTTCAGAGCAGCACCTGGAAAGTAAGTTCCCAAATGTTTGCTGGCCTTTGTCTGTCAAGGTAACCTGCAGGTACTTCTTTAAAGGGTTTTGCTCCTCTTTGGTTTTGATGGTGTTATAAAACAGATAAATACATAGTAAACAACCTGAAACCTCCTGGAGTCTGAGAGGTGCCAGTTGTTCCTTCCTAGCTTTTCTTGCTGGTCAGCTTTTCAGAGTGAACTATTTGCCTGAAGATTCTAGTTTTCATTAAAAGGTGATGCTGGTCATGAAAAATGTAACCCTGTTCAGAGAAGTACAACAGAGGAACTTACAGGTTTGTAGTGACTTACTTGGTGTTCTATCCTGACTGTGGATGTGGCTGGAAAATGTTAACTGTGATTTAAAACTGGAAATCGTGGAACCCCCATGAATATAAAGCTATATATTTATTTCAGCTTCCTGTGGGAATTCCTACCCCTTCAGTTATCAGCAGTCTGGAGCTTGGAGTTTCAGCAGCTTTGGCACAGGAGCTGGGGACTGAGCAGAGTGCCCAGGACTGCCCTGTGATCATCCCTGAGGGAGGATCTTGTCAGGAGAGGGATGCTGTGACTGGCTACAGGTTTTCCCAACAAATAAAAGTAAATGATGTTGCACTTTAGAGGCGAAGTTGTGAGTTCTTGCTTTCTGTCTGGTACGTTATCCTTCATGCTTGTATGTAAAATCTGAATTTAGGTAAAGATCCTTTGAGTAAGATACACAAATGCACAGTGCACTCATAGGCTGCAAGATATTTTTATTGGCTGTAGGAAAACAGGTGAGAAATGGCAGAAAAGGAGAAAATGGAGAAATGGCAGAGTGGCACCACACGTTGGGGTTTGGATGAGATGCTCTTTCCAACCCAAACCATTCTGGCATTCTACATGGGTCTGGGGTCTGGCTGCTTGGGTGGCTGTGGGAAGGGCAGTGTTTTGGTATCATTATTGGCATTCAGTGCCAGACAGGAGGAATAAAACACGCAGAAACGTAAACTTTGGAGCCTGTGAGGTCCCAAAGCTTTTGTGGGTGAGGGTGTGCTGTGCCCCAGGAGCTGGGCACCACGCACGGCTGAGGGTGCTCGCCTGAGCTCCGCACACATTCCTGCAGTGTGGCTTGGGAAGCACAGCCCGGGTCTCGGGGACAGAGTTACGGGATACTAGGGGACAGGAGTGACAGGATGTCCTCAAACAAAATAGCTTTCTGGAGGTGGACAGTGTTGGAGCCAGTAACTGAGGCATGGAAGAATGTAATAAACTCTGAGTTAAAGTGGCTCCTCCAGAGAGAGTGATGGGATGAGGCTCCATGAGCAGGTATGGAGAGGAACCTCTCTGCCTGGCAGGAAGGTGAGCTCAGGCTGGGGCCACGAGGTGATCCCAGTCAGCCTCTGGAGCAGGGGGACAGTCCGGGGGCAGCGGGAGCTCTGCGTGGCACTGTGGCTCCTGGCTGGTGTGATGTGCTGGCAGTGCAGACTGCTGTGATCTGTGCCTGTGTCACTGTTCTGCAGCCGACAGCAGAGGGCTAAATGTCCACTCCATGGTGATGCAACGTGTTTGTGGAGACCTTGGGGCATGTTTCTTTTCCAGAGCATGCCTAAGGTCAGGACTGCCAAAGCCACGGGGGCAGTAGGTGGGAATGGCAGCGAGGTTAACATGGGGCACTGGAGAGCAGCACGAAGCTTCTGGATCAAACTGGCCCTTCCAGAAAAAGACCTGAGGAAATGTCTCACCAGACAAAAGAGCTGCACAAGCTGGGTGGCAGGCTTGCTTGAGTGTTCAGACCAAATTATTTTCTCTTGGTAATCAGATAGCATTCAATTAAAAAAAAAAAAAAGAGAGAACTAGGCTGACCTTAAACAATGTTTGTTCTTTAAAAAAAGTCAATATTCTTTTTCCAAGTTAATGAAAGTAATTAACAGTGATTGATGACACATGTACTTAGCTATTTTATGCTGGGAGACCAGATGGGTTAGGCACAGCTAGTGACCAGTAATTCTGATTCTTTGTCAGAAGGAACAAGAAGTTCAGATGTGGCTGGAACAGCTCAAGTATGTGAAGAGAAAAGGTAAATGTTTTTCTCTTTGCCTTTGCCTACCTGAGGAGCTGAAAAACAACCCCAGATAAAGAATTACTTTCAGCCAGTGAGGTGAGCTCCCTATCTGCTGGCCACACAGCCTCTTCCTGGCACTGAAAATGTTGTTGGGGGGATTCTGGCTAAAAATAATATGGAATTACAGAATTACAGAAGGATTTGGGTCAGAAGGGACCTGAAAGACCATCTAGTTTCACCCCATATGTTGGGCAGGGCTGCCCCTCACTGGTTCAGGTTCCAGCCTGGCCTCAAATATTCCATTTTTCATCACTTCTCAGTCAAGCATTTAAGAGGAGTTTTGATTTTTCTGCTCTTGAGTGTGTGTAGTGAGGGTGATCTGCAAGGAAGGGATGAAGAAATGGGATAAACTCCCAGTCTGCATTCACCTTCTGTCAAGCACTACTTTCAGCTGTCTGATTTGGACTCCTTCGAAAGTGGAAATAGTAGGATGGAGGAAAGACATGGAACTGGGAAAGAAGAGGGCCTCAGAAAAAGCCAAGACAGTAGATTTTTATAGGTAGCTCTGCCCAATTTGTGCCGACTCCTGCGAGGCTCTGGTAGCAGCTGGAACAGGCTCCTGAGGCAGACTTTTATCCTTTCTCCCTCCCACGCGGATCCATCTGTGAGACTGCTTGTTCTTGCTGCTCTTGCTGAGAAACTGGATTGAGCTCAGAAGCATCCTGCTCTTTCAGACCCTCTGCCAGAGTCTTGCTAGTCAAGGAGGGCTCTGTATTCCTGCAGATTCGCACAGTCCCGGGTTTCAAACAGTCGTTTACGTTTCTGAATCTGCAGCTCTTCCTGCTTGACTCCGAAAAAAATAATTTCCAAGCTGTTGGCCACTTTAAATTGGAGCTCCCACGGAGTGAACATGAGGTGGTATTTCCAGATTTGCTTGGGATCTTTTGTTCAGAGTTTTGGGTGACGCTTGGGAGGATTTAGGTTTACTCCTCATGCACTTGTTTGTTCCCAGAGTGGTTTTGCTTCTCTGTGCATTTGGGAAACCTGCAGTGGTTTTGACATCAATGCTTGTCAAAGGCTAAAAACTGATGAGAGATCTGCCCAGTGGTATTGCTGTGAAATCTGTGGAAGGAGAAATCATGTGGATACTCCCGTGTGTTCCTAGCAAGGAAGGAGAAAGGGTACAAAACTTTTGTGGTTTTGGGTGTCCACCAGAAGATTTTTCTTTGTAAGCTGTGGATGCACCTTTGGTTTTCAAAGCAGCTGTAAGTGCTGGTCAGGGTGCTGATTTGCAAAAATGTCTGTGCAAGGTACCACAAGGGATTTCCTCAGTTTGAAACTTTGTGAGGAAAATACTGCCGGGGCAAGATCAATAATGTCAGTTTTGTGTTACTTTAACACAGAAATGAGTGAAAGGTGTTTTCACTTTCACTGAGATACTGTGTTTTTGGTTTGGGCTGGTGTCTCAGCACTTGGACTTCTAGAGGTGAAGTGCAGCCCTGCCACCAGAGATCAGTCTGAGCACTTGACTTCGAGACACAACTGAAAAGAACCTGGGAAAAGCAGCTTTTCTCAGGGAATCTGTGTGCCCTGGAAATCAGCTGTGGAGTGTTCCTTGACAATAAGAAGCAAAAGGATGGGAAAACTGTAGAAAGTGTTTTCCTGGATTATTTTTTGTAGAGAATTTCTGTTACACGTAATTAGATTAATTATTTCCACCTAGGTTTTCCACCCTTCCATAGCTGCGGATTAGTTCCATGCTAATAAAGCAGCTCATAATTATTTAATAGTGTCTTTGTGGCTGTTGGGTTTTTCTGATGGTGACTTCAGTGCTCATGTAGCACTGCTTGTATTGCAGGGACTTGCTTATGGAATAATGGCAGGATTGCTCCCAGGGACTGTCCAGGAAGGCACTGCAGCTCCTGGATGAACTGTGGAAGTTGGGAGCAGGTGTTGGTTAGTCCTGGAATCTTGGTACACACACACACTGCAATTTAACATGTAGGACAAACATGCTTAGAGATGGAATCCCTGCTTGTGTCACCACACAGAACCTATCACGAGGTCGCAGTGTTCGGTGTGAGCAGCAAATCTTGGCCGTGTGTGTGAGCTGGAGAGTGGAAGTTCCAGGGAGAGGAGGAAGCACAAGGTTTGTTCAGCTCTGGGCCGTCATGTGAGAGCCTCCCGTGATGGCTGGCGGGGAAAAGTCAGCATTTGCTAAACAAATGCACTGGGGCTGATTCCTTGAAGTGCTGCCATGTTTCTGAGGTGCTCTGTGTGTTTGAATCACCGAGCTTTTTTTGTGTTTTGGGCTTTTGATCTCAAAGGCGGGCACCTCTGGTCCTGGTGCTGCGGGGAAACGACGCGGTTGGCAAAGATGGGATATCCTAGCAAAGAGGGCTGGACTGGTCAGTCTGGGTGCTCCTTGCCAGGGCAGGTTTGTGCCTGGTGTTCCCTTGGAGAGGAGCTGTTGGTAACAGCTGGACTAAGTTGGATTTCCTGTTTAATTGTCACTTACACAGTTCTAACTGTAGCGAAGGCTTTAGTGCTCACACTGCTTGTGTTCCCTGTCCCCCTTCCATGAGGATTCCTGAGTTTTGTGTCAACACTCCCACTTGCCAGTATTTCCCTTGACTTCCTGAGTGCAGGTGTGGAAACTGGAAAGAATCTGCTTTGTGATTTCAGTGCAATATAGAAAGTTTTACAGAGCAAAACTTATATTTTGTGACATGGGGCTGTCACATCTGTGTGAGACAACGCAGAGCTGAGTTGATTTGGTGACTGCAGGTTGGCAGCCAGGTGAGATTTCAAGGTTTTTTAAGGTCTTTAAAAGTACTTGTTCTCCAAAAAAGTACCATGTTCTCCAGCAGCATCCAAGAGGATGTGCTTTGGGAGGCCTTTCACAACAGGACATGCACGTGGTGACACTTCTCAAACAGTGCTTGTCTCATGGGTTTCCTGGCCTTGTGCACTTGGTGTTTGTCCTCTTTCATAAGAAATTTGTCCATTTGCTTTTGGAATTCAGGAGAACTTTTGCTTTTTCCAGCACCCCAAGTCAGAGTTTCTCAGTGCAGCTAAGAAGGAGCAGGTAATGCAGAGAGCACACTTCAAATTGTGCTTTTTCCAAATTGTGGACCCTTCCCTTCCTCCTGGGTCCACTCAGCTTCTCACCCAGCAAAAGCAGGGGAAAAAGTTCTAGCTCTGACAGAAATAGATGGGAAGCTGAATGATCAGTGATTTGTCTGTGTTAATTATAACTCTGCATCACTGTGATATCTTTAAATCACCTCTGTCTGGGCTGCAGGTTTATTATAATCTGCTTCACCTGCACGAGGAATTTGTACCACATCTCTGATGGTGTTTTTCTTTGCCCTTTTGAAACTCTTACACTGCCTACTTGGAAAAGGAAGGGGAGTGTCCAGATCTGCACAAAACCAGCGTGGTTTTGGAGGAACTGGGCTAACACAGCAGCAAATTTGCTTCTTTATTTTTATTTTTCATTATTCCGTGGTAATCCAGTTGTTCTTCTGGCCAATAGTTGAGCATTAAGCTGATAGCAGATTTTACAGTGTCACCTGCTATCCTCACAGTGTGTGTTTAGAGACAGAAAACTGCTTAGAGACTCCAAACTCTTTGAGGGGGGTGTCTGATGGTGTTTGAGGTTTGCAAAGATATTTCCTGGAAGAGGTCTGAATATTGCTGGAACTGTAGGAAAAGCAGCACTTCTGGGCAGTGGGCAGTACTTGTCAAACCTGCTCTCCTGGGGCAGATCCAGTGAAGCTGTGTTCTGCTGGAGAAACAGGAGTTGAGGGGATGTTGTCACAGGGCTATGGGGGTCCTGGGGACTGCTGCCACTGTTTTTGTCACCTTGCAAAGTGGTGGCTGGGAAATGGTGGCGCCTGGAGGGGAGGCGAGCTCGGGAGGCTGTTTCACACTGGCTCTGCTCTAAATAAAGCAGCCTGGCCTAGTGGAAGGTGTCTGCCCATGCCAGGGATTTGGAGTGAGGTGGGCTTTGAGGTCCCTTCCAGCCCAAGCCGTTCCATCATCCTATATAAAGACGCAGTTAATCTCCCTGTGGTCACAGTGAATTGTTTCCAGGCACCTCCAAGCCTCTTCCTTCCCTCCTCTTTTCATGTATGGATCCTGTATTGGCAGTATTTTATAAACAAACCCTGAGAAACAAAGGCAGCTTTCCCCCCCTCTGGTTAAAGTGCAGGATCTGTTGTCAAAGGAGAGATTTAATCGATAGAGCTCTGAGAGAGGCTGTGCCTCCCTTCAGGTCAGTGTATCTGTGTAAACTCAGGGCTGTTTGCTTCTAAATGCATCAAGGAAGGTAATTTTGGGGGAAAAAATAATGATCTCGTTGTAATTGATGTGTGCCAGGCAGAAGGATCGGCGCTGAGGCCTTTTGGAAGGTGGTGGTGGCATTTCCATGGCTTTTGGAGAGCAAACCCCGCAGTGCCTGCGTGCTGCTAGAGGACAGCCAGGATGGGGAAGACCTTCTAGCATCCCTTTGTCCCACAGAGGCTCCCAAGGACCCTGGCAGCAGTGCTGCTGCTGTGTCAGAGAGAGCCTGGCCACCAGAGCTCCTGGCCTGAGTGACCCGGCTGACTCAGCTCTGAAAGCCCAGCCCCAGGCCAAGATTCTTATCGGGGCTGAAGAGCAATTAAAGCTCTGAAAAATCGAGCTCTGTAAATAAAGTCCTGTGGTGACTGTCATTAGTGGTTGCCACACATCTGGATTTGTGACGGCACAGGAGCACATCTGGAAGGGACTGGGAGGAGGAAGATGAACGTTCATGCTGTTACAGAATCACAGAACCATAAGGGGTTGGAAGGGACCTTAAAGGCCATCCTGTCCACTCCCTGCACCTTCCACTATCCCAGGTTGCTCCAACCCCCATGCAGCCTGGTCTTGAACAGTGCCAGGGATGCATCCACAAGCTCCCTGGGCAACCTGTGCCAGCGTCTCACCACCCTTACAGCAAAACATTTCTTCCTAATACCTAAACTCCCACTCTTTTCAGTGTGAACCCATTATTCCTTGTCCCCTCACTGCAGTTCCTGATGTAGAGTTCCTCTTCAGCTTCCTCACAACCCCTTCAGATAAGAGAATATTGCTTTGAGGTCTCCACGCAACCTTCTGTTCTCCAGGCTGGACAGCCCCAGCTTTCTCAGCCTGTCTTTGTAGGGGAGCTGCTCCAGGCCTCCTGGCAACAAATCATTCTTGTGGCAGAACTGTAAGATTCTTACGTAAAAAAAAAAAAAGAAGAAAAAAGCTTTCTGTTGGGGTAAGAGAAGATCTGGAATTACTTCAAATCCAGGGAAGTTGCCTTGTGAGGGTTGATGGTTTGCTGAGGCATCAAACCAGGGAGAAACTGGTGCTTTGGCAGAGGCTGCAACCCCTCAGTCTGTCCTGCAGGAGCAGAGGCTCGTTTGGGGCTGTCACAAGAAGGTGACAGCCCTCTCAGACCAGCCTCCCTCTGCTCCAGGGATGTGATGAGAATACAGCTGCTGATGCACCAGGCCCCGTGGTTTTAGGGAGGCTGTGCTCTCAGGTGTGCCCTGCTAGAAGCAGGCTGAAATAAACAGGCATTAAGTGGTTCCTTGTGCTCCTCTTCCTCAGATTTTTAAAAATACAGCAGTGACCAGACTCTGAAAATTCTCCTGTAAGGCAGGAAGCTTGAAGATCCCAGTCGTGGTTCAATAATGTTTGACAAAGCTGCTTGTTTGAGCCCACGGTTCTGCTGGGCCCTTCCTGCGGTGCCATCCGCTGCCCTGTCCGTGGCTGCTCTCTCTTTGCTCAGTGCCCAGGGACGTGCCAAACCTGGCATGGTCCCCATGGCCCTGCTTGCTGTCTGCCAGGCCAGTTCCCGTGGCCAGCAGGTGCTCCTGGGGCTCGCGGCACGCTCTGGCTGCCTGTGCCCATCTCTGCTCCAGCTGGAGTCCAGCGGAGCCTGAGGTGAGCCCCAAAAGCCGGGGCGGGCCTTGCTGTGAGCTGTCTGGCCGAGGCAGTGGGGTCTGAGGCTCCTCCTGTGTGCAGGCTGGCAGTGGGCAGGCGGCCCTGAGCCAGTCTCTGCCCGTGCCGGATGGGAATGTGCCTCTGGAATGATGCTCGGGGTGGACTCGCTGTTCCTCAGGACGGAGGTGATCGCCCTTGTCCTGGGAGGCACTGGAGCAGAAGTTAAACAAACTCGGGTTTGTTTTTCTTTTTAATCTTTTTTTTTTTCCTAATGAGATAATTTGCTTGGAAAACCCTCTAGACCTCCTGATATCCAAGGCGTAGGGATAGACAGCGTTTCGCTTCTTTTAATTTAAGGAGTGTTTTCCTTGAGATAGTGGCAAAAGGACAAATTTACAGAAAAATTGTTGCAGGAGGCCTGGCAGCGACTCATTGGTCTGCATGGAGATCAGTGCAAGGGCTACCTGAAAATTACAGTTTGGGGGGAGGTAATCTGGGACATGACTGCTGTGTCCTGGAGAGAATCATGGAATCACAGAGTGATTGGAAGGGACTTAAAACCCGTGTTATTCCACCCCCTGCCATGGGCAGGGACACCTCCCACTGTCCCAGGCTGCTCCAAGCCCCTGGCCTTGAACTCTTCCAGGGATGGGGCAGAAGTAGGAATAGATTAAACTGGCGGTGCTGTTGAATGGGTTTGGTGCTATTCATTCAGTCCAGTTTCTTTGGGAAACTTTCCACCGTTCACGCTCATATTTTCATTCTCATGCTGGGAAAATGAGGACATGGAGATCTGGTAACTCCGCTCCAAATCTTTCTTGTCTACAGCTGAGATGGCTTATGCTACAACAGTACCTGCTGGTTTTAATGAAAATAAATTACGTTAGTATCTTGCTAAAGCCTGGTCTAAGCTGACCTAGCTCTGTTTAACAGGATGTGCTGATTAATGGGACTGGAACATCTTGAACATTTGGGATGGCAGAGACCTGCAGGGATTAGAAATGACATTTAAGTGATTTTCTCTTGAATTTGATGCGGAACATGGAATGCGTTCCAGGTCTCTTAAGAATGCAAGATGGGCAGAGAGGAATTTGGAGAGTGGTGATGCTGAGACACTTGGGCTGCAGAGAAACGGCCAGTTAAAGAGGGTTTTTAATGAAGCAGAGCAAGGAAGGGACTGTGTTCAGCAGTGCCTGCCGGGACATTTTCCTGCACATCAGGAAAGTAACTTTAGAAAGCCCATCCTGAGCATCTGTGCCGGTGCTGGAAGTCTCAGACCTGGTTTTGCTTCTTGGAAAGGAACACTCAAATCCGAGTGTGCTAAGAGCTCTTCCAGGAATATCCAGCGCTGCCTGAAATGCCGTGGCACAGCCGCTCTGTGGACAGATGCTCCTTGTGCAAGGCAGGAGCAGCTCCGGTCGCATTCCCCATCGAAGCTCCCATCACAGCTCCCAGCAGCCATCCCCCACCCCGGCAGTGCTGCAGGGCACCACTCCTTGGGAGCTGCTGCCAGAGCACTTTGGGGTGAGCAGAGTCAGCTGGATCCGTGGGGATGGGCTGGAGCTGGCTGCTGCCAGCAGGGTGACCTCACCCCAGCGCTGGGTGATGCCTGGCTGGGCAGGAGGAGCTCCCCTGGGTACCCAGGAGGGCTGGGCTGCTGGTTTCATGGTGTTTTATGGTGCAAAGAAGGGGAATCACCCGTGGCAGTGGGATACTCTGCATAAAGGACACAGCTGGGTTCAGTCTGGGTCAGTGACGTTGGCTGGGAGCTTGTGCCGGTGGCACAGCAGAATCCCTGAGACAGCCTGCCTGTAAAACAGGGATGCTCAGGAATCCCACAGTGGTTTGGGTTGGAAGGGACCTTAAAGCTTATCCCATTCCACCCTGTGCCATGAACAGGGACACCTTCCACTGTCCCAGGTTTCTCCAAGCCCTGTCCAACCTGGCCTTGTACACTTCCAAGGACAGGAAATACTGGATGTCACTTGGTATAGTGCCAAAAAAACCCTGACCCCCCCAAAAAAACCTGAACTTGAGCAAGTTCTTTTGGTGTAAGGATGGTTGGTTAGGTCAGCATAGGTCACAGGTGGGGTTTCTCCAAATCAGGGTATCTACTGCTTCTATTCTTCCATATTTTGGGGGGCCGGGGCCAGGGGTTGCTGACTCTGTGGGTTATTTCCCCTCTGTTCTCTCTCCCTCCCTCTACTACACAGCTTCAAAATAATTGGGAATGGTGGATTTTTCCCCCTGGGGCAGTATGGAGCTGCTTCTTAGTAATCTGCTGGAGGCTTGGGTAGAGTGGGAGTGGAATTGATTGTGTGGGTTTTTTTCCTTCCTGCTCCATGACCACTTCTTGGCACTGAGGAATTTTTCTTTAGACTTCTTTGGGGAACAGATGCGTGAAGTACAGTTACCACTCATACATATGGCTTTTAAAATATGGAAGCTGTTGGACTGAAGTGGCTTCATATGGTGCTGTTGGAGGATGAGAATTAACACAGAATTTTGGGTTTCTGAGACTTGAATGTGTCGTTGGAAAGTTGCTTTCTTTAATTGTTTTTTTAAAAATAATGTTAAGTATTAATCTGCATCTTTATGGTTATTAATCAAAGTAACATTTACAACTCTGAAAATGACTCTCTCTTCAGCCCTTAATGCCTAAAATAGCACTGTTGTTTAATCTCGGGGATAAATAGGTTATATAATGTACAATTTAAATGGCTGTTAATCTTAATTTGCTAATGTAGACATCTTTTCCTTTAATTGCAGGTTCCCATTTAAAAGCTATTGGAAGACACTCTGCCACCCTCTTGGATTACTTCCCATGCGACTCAGCATGTCACTGTGCCCTGGATTTTACAAGGTGGCCATGATTTAATCCCCACTTCCCACTCCTATGTATTGGTGAAGCACTGGAGCTCTTCTGAGCTGCTGTTACTCCCGTAGGAACTGATCTGTCTCCAATCCCTTCTCCCAAGGACTAGACGTTGCCAGCAATGAGCTCCCAAAGCCATCCAGGTAAGGGCATGGCCACTTGGAGTCCCAGCAGTGACCCCAAAACACGATTTGTTGCATGAACACACCTTTTAATTGTGCTGAAATGATCATCCAGACCCCCTCCTCTTCCTGCTTTGTCTAAGACTTTGTGTGAAGGTGGAAAGTGCTGTTGGTGTTACCAAGAGTTACGAGGAAGTTCTACCCTTTCAGGCTTCTGATTGTTCTAAAATTTGGGTTTCTAATCGTTGCATCGGTGAAAATTGGTATTTTCTGAGTCATTAACCAGATATTTAATTTGTTAAATCTGTGCTGATGGGCCTTAACAATATGGACTATACTTCCAAGGAAAAGGGCATGGTTCTGCTGCTGCCTTTATTGATATTTAAGAAAACTCTTGGACTTTTTAACAGAAAGAAGAGTTTTGCTGGAACAAAAGTCAATTGATCTACCTCAATGCTGTCTGGGGGATTTTAATGTGTCTTGTAATTTGAGGCGTGATTCATCACTACCAAATTGTGCATTTCTGTCTCTCAGGAGAACCTGTAGCTGTTACCTGCTTTCCAGCTTATAATTGCCTTACACATTGGTTTTTCGGGAGTTTGGGGCAACTTTTGTGTTAGGCAGAGCTTTGTAAGAGGAATTTTAATTGTGCTTGGGCTATTTCAGTTTATGGTACAGAATTGGCTGCTGGGAAGCAAATAATCCAACAACAACAAGGCACGTGGAAGGACTTATTTCACTCTGCCTCTGAGAGATTACTCTGTGACTTCAGTTTAATCAGATTGAGGTTAACAATTAAGGCTGAGGTGCTAAAAGCCAGAGAACAGCTCCTAAGATTTAAGGAACCACTTGTTTGTGGGGGAAGAAATCCTGCAATAAATAGGGGTGCTGGAGTCTGCAGGTAGACCCAACGCTCTCCTCACAACTGAAATGGGTTTATGACTCTCTAAAATAGTCAAAATTATATTAAAAAAAAAAGTGGCCTCTGCTTCCATAATATAGCAGTCTTATAGTTTGAAATTTGTTGGTACTACGAGGAATTGAGAAACTTAAGTGTGTTTGTATGAATGTAGGTGTTTACTGGAGACACAAATGCAGAGTGATGTTTCTCAGGAGCTCTGTTGTTCAGATGACAGATAATTGTTGTTTCAGTGTTTTCATGACTCAGGAGTGAGGCTGGGCAGTTGTGGCCACCTGCTTTTCTCCCACTGTGGTGGTGGGACACCTTAAACACCCACGTGCAGTCCAAACCCAACTGTGGGTACTTCTTAAGGAGCTGCTCTCCAGAGGTTTGGGAAGTGGTGATGTCCTTCCTGGTTGGGCTGTTATGCAGTGGAAGCCTGATGCTGGTTTGCCTTGCTTCCTTTCATAATTCATCACTAAACACTTGCTTCTCCTGCCTCCTTCTGCTGCTTTGGCTCAGCGTTCCTGTAGATCCAAAAATCAGCTTGAGCTTTGTTTTTCTAACAACCCTGTCTAGAATGGTGCTGAGAAGGGTGGTCTGATCAAAACCCAGGGCGTGGCAGCTGGGCAGGATGGTGTTGGATATCCACGTGCCCTTCCTGGGTGCTGGGTTCTCACTCTGGTTGTACTTCCCAGGGTTGTGCTGGAATTCTGTAGTGTTTCCTGGTGGCTTTTCACCCCCGGTGTTCTTGTTGCTTGTTTCTCTTTCAAGAGTCAGTTGTATAATAAGGAGCAGAAATACTTCTCAAGCCTTGCCAAAGATGACATCTGGACTTCTCATGTCAGTTATCATAGCCATGTTGATTATACAGCTACAGGTAATTATTCCTAATGATGGGCATTGTTTAAGGGAAGGCTCTGGCTTAACTTGAGAGCCTATTAAGCCTTGCTTCAGTGGGTTTAAGCTTTCTTCTCTAATCTTCTCCAAGGCCAGCACTAATGGGATGTTTTAGGAGCCATGCCATGAAATTGTTGCGGCATAGATGAATGGAAGTGGTTTGGGTTGGGTTTTTTTCTGTGCTTTTTAAAATTTTTATTTCACTCTGCAACGCTTTTGTGAGAAGTGTTGGGCACTGAGGGCTTCTCGCCGACCAAGGTGGAAAAATACAGAGAAGATTTAAGTTGGCTGAGAAAAGTGGGACTTCTTCCCCCATCACTGCATCTTCTTTTGTTGTGTTTTGGACTAAGAGTCTGTAGGGAATAAGAAATAGCTTTTGGAGAAGAAGAATACCCAGGTGGGAGAAAACTTCCTGGGAGACATCACGTGGCCTTCGGCTTTTGGCAGAAGAGTCACCGCCTCTTCCCGCGCTGGAACAAAGCTGGAAAAAAAGACGCTGAAATTGTGCTGCGAAGGCTCAAGTTGCTGTGAAGTATAATTAAGACAATTAGGCTAATTAAGATAACATTTAGGATTATGACAAAGCTTGGGGGGGGCGGGAGAAAGCATGTTTAGTTTCACTCCTTAACCTGTTCACGTTGGCCACAATTTAAACTTGCCTTACATAACCCGTGGTGCTCACCTTACTCAGGCTGACTGGGTTGTGAGTGGGAGTGGAGTATTTTTATAGTTTTTTAAAAAATCTTTTAGGGTTTTTTCCCCTCTCTTATTTACCTTAAATGATTCCTTGCAGTCGCCTTCTACCCGCCCCCCCTTAATTTTCAGTGGCTTGAGTTTCACTATCGTTCGCTTCTTTAATCAGGAAAGATTGTTCTGCTGATACTAGTTATACATAAAGATTAGTTTTAAAAAACCAAAACACTTAAAGTTAATCACTCAACTGATTTGTATTTGTTTAAAGTTTACTTTCCTTTGTAAAAGCTGAAAATCTCCATGTTCAATGAAGCATTTTGTTTATGAAATGTTATCCTGCAGGAATTAACCAGTCTGAATGCAAATGCTCCATCCTTTCTTCAGAGCCACTCTTGCAGAGATGCAAATTTCAGCTACATTTTGCAGTGCTGAATGTTTGATAATTAGGAATATTGAAGTTTTGAGGACGAGCTGCCTGGCTGATAGGGGAAAATCTGCAGCAGGGATCATTAGGGCTGAGAGGAGCTCCCAGAGGAAGCAGAGAGCTCAGGGATCACATGGCACCGGGAGAACGAGTTCGGGAGTCACGTACTGTGATTTGCTGGGTAGATAAGGACTTTTGTACAGGGCTTTATCTGCACCCAGCCACTCTCCTGCCCTGCTCCACAGCTCAGTGAGGCATGGCAAACCATTTCATGTAGCACACACAGAAGAGCTCTCCCCATGAGCATCTCCCAACGTTTTGCACCGCCCGATAAATATTTGATGCGTTCTCTTTTTAAAGATTAAGAAGTTTCTGTGGAGATACATTTCAAGGCGGCTTTAAATTACACTGACCTACTTTCTGGCAGCAAGGAGGCTGGCTGGGGAAGTTATCTGGGGGCAAGAGCATCATTTCAAATAAACACAAGGACTGTGGGGGTAAACTCCAGCCCTCCTCTAGCAGGGCTGGGCCACGGGGGGGTACTTGGTGGCTGTGGAAGAACATCTGAACGTGGTGTGTCACAGAGTCATGGAATGGTTTGGGTGGGAAGGGGCTGTAAAGCTCGCTCCATCCATGGGCAGGGACACTTTCCACTATCCCAGGTTGCTCCAAGGCCCATCTAACCTGGCCTTGGACACTTCCAGGGAGCCCTGCTTCCCCTTACCAGTCTGGTGTTCTGGTTTTACTGGATTATGCTAGTCTGGGAATTCAGAGGCTGTTCTCCTGAGCAGCCTGGTCCCCCAGTTTTGGGGGGCAGCTTTGGGGTTGGCTGTGGGGTAAACTCAGCAACAAGCTCTGGTTAGAAGAGCTGAAAACTCCAGCAGATGGAACTGGCCATGTCTCCATTCACTTTTCTTTCTCCAGCCCACGACAGAACACCTTTTCCACCTTCATTCCTGTTCTTACCAGTGTGGGAGCTGAGCCTGTCCTGGATTTCCTCTAGGAACGGTGTCATTTTGAGGTCCTTGAAAGTTTTAAGTCTGCTCCCACTAAACCTGTGAAGTTTTCACTTTCTGGAGCATCAAATAGTTGGGACTTTCTGTGCAAGGGTTTGATTGTAACCCTCAAAAGAGAAGAATTTTGTGCTTCAACTTGGGGTTCAAGCTGACGTTCCTGCTAGGTCAGTGTCCCTGCCAAGTACATTCCTCTCATTTCTGCTTTTTCTTTAAATGCAGTTTTGCACTTTGGAATTCTTTAAAAGCCTGTCTCTAAAGTAAGTTTTTTAGCCTGTGATGTTTCCTGCAGTGCAAAGATGAGAAGCAGGTACTTGTGATGAGAGGCAGAGAACTCTGGATTATTTTGAATGAAGTACAGGGCAGGTAAAGGATATAAAAAAGGTTGTACTTCTAAAGTCGGTTGATTCTGTAATAATGTTTGAGATAGTCCTTGGGATCTTGGAAAGGAGAGAGTCCCACCTGGAAAGGAGACAGACCTTTTTCTGCGAGGTTACTACATTTTTGTTACTCACTTTTGGTCAACCCCAGTTTGCCCTGTGTCTCGTACTTCCCCAAATTCAATTTGTTACCAGAAGCGTGGATAAACAATTGCAATGACATTTCTCCTTTTAGTGTAGTGTTTAGTATATCTTTTTCCTCCTCTAACATCTGTAGAAACTGCCTTTAGAGTCAGAGGATAGCCAGGAGTGAGTGAGCGTGGAGCAGCATGTGGAGTGAACGTCTCCAACAGCCTGACTGGAGAATGAAAAATTGTGGAATTGGTAATTCTCCCATCCTTCAGAAAAGGTTTTACCAGTCCCTTTCTCCTTGTAGCTTGCCATGGACCAAGAATTCCGTGCCTCTCTCCTCTTTTATTTATTTTATTATTTCTATTTAGGCCATTGAGCAGGGAAGGCCTTGACACCTGCACCCTTTGAGCTGCCAGGTGGAGTGGTCAAACCACTGAGAAATGGGGCACAGAATTTATTCTTCTGCTAAGGAAACTAAAATTAATACATCAGCAGGTCTTTTAAAGGTTTTGTTTGCATAACCAAAATCAAAGTAGTGTTGTTTCATCAGTTACTGGGAAAATCAGATGCTTTGCCTGCAGTGTCCTGGCTTGCTTTGAGGTGCTCAGCAGCTCTTGGGGTTCCCCCTGGGCTTTGCTGTCACCTTTTGGCTTGATGGACTGATTTGCTCATGTGTGGAAGCAGATTTTTAGCCTTTCGGAAGGATGAGGCTGATACGCAACTTCACACCTATTGAAAAGTGAATTTCATATGGGAATAACCCCAGGTGGGCTTTTCTGAGACACTCCTGTCTCAGCTGGAAGCCACCCCTGGTGGCAGCAGAGCTTGCGGGAGTTTCCAGGAGCCCCTGAGTGTGTTTGGGGTTCAGTGGGGCATTGCTGGTCCTGCTTTGAACCCTGGCAGCACAGGCTTTGCCAGGGAATCCACAGGCCAGACTTAATCTTCTCCGTGTTTGTAGCTGCCCTGCTCCACTTTGATGTTGCAAGAAATGTTTTGAAAGCTCGAGTTGCCAAGCCTGAGGAGGTTCTGCCAGGATGGCTGGGCAGGGTCAGCCCGGGGAGATAGCAGCCTGACCACAGCTACCTGTGAATAGCTGGGGAAGGGGGGAAGGACAGGTAGGATTGTGACAACTGCAATTAAATACAGCCCTCTCAACCTCTGCTCATGTGTGATGTGGATTTTTGGGAGGGCTGATAGAGTAAATTTTACTTTTATTTGTTGTTTTGTTGTTTTTTGGGGTTTCTTTTCTGTCATTTTGGTTGTACCAAGGGCTGAAGAAATCCCAGCACTGAAAAACAACTTCTTTTGCTGACTTGCCCGTGAATGAGCAGAATGCCTCTCCTCTAGGAGAAATTCCAACCAAGGTAGAGTTGCTTGCAGTGGAAGGGACTGCTGGAAACCCCTGTGCTCTGTGGGAGTGCTGGGATCAGCATGTTGGAGAAATTGCAGCTGAATTCAAAGAAATCACTTGTTTTTTTTTAAAAAAAAAATCAGTCCTGACCCTTTTGCTATTCTGGAACCCGTGTACTCGTGCTGTTTGTAGCTGTTGTGCTGCCAAGCCACATAAATAGCTTTATGGGGCAAATGGTGATGGGAGCGAGGTCTGGTTTGGGAGCTTTGAACTGCCAGCCTTGGCCTCAGGTACCTGTTCTGTCCTCCAAGGCAGCTGCTGAGGCCGTGTGACCCCACCAGGCTGGAAAACACGGACCACGGGGCGAGGGGCCGTGGGCTCTGCGCGCCCCCCGTGGGCTGTGCTCGCCGTGCTGTGGATTTTGAGTTTTTCTTTAGCAGCTGCTGCCGTCCATGAACTCCCGTGTGGTGGTGACTTTTTGTTTCACCCGTGATCGATAGCCCCGGATCGATGCGGGTGCTCGGCCGCGCGGTCGCCGCAGCCGACCGGCAAATTGGGAGCAGCTGGGAGATGGGAAACGCTCCCTCGAGTGGGTTGTTTGCTCAGAGATCTGAGGGCAGGTGGGTTTTTTTGTCTGCTGCTGGAAAGGTGGTTTCGGCAGTTCTGATCAATTGACAGTTCTTCAGGCAGGAAACCCTTAAAGCCTGGTGATGTTAAAATAATCCATTGAGAATTGTATTTCGCTCTTCCGTTTCGGCATTCAAAACTTGCACTTTCTACTCAAACAAGGCTTAACCCTCTCTGTTAACTGTGACCTTTATTTTATGCTGCCTATAAAGAGAAACAGTTTTAAGCTTTTTTTTTTCACTCCTGATCTAGAAAATGCTTGAGCTGCTCCTGTGAGAAGACATAAAAGCCTGAACTAGACCAATCCTCTCTTCTCTGGTCATAAAATCATCCAAAACAGTAAAAAAGACCATACACCAAACTCCACAAGTCCATCCAAGTACTGAATCCTTGATGTTTGTCGCTTCAGAAAAATCTCTGAAACTTCCCAGCACTTGCTTTATTCTAACTAAGGTGCCAGTGGTCTCACAGAACCTCTGCCAGGGGAAAGCATGTGAGCCTCACAGCTTACCAAACCCAGGAGAAGGGCTCTGGCATCTCTTCCCTGCCAGCAGCAAGAATCTGATTGGCATTAGATGGCTTTTTCCCTTCCTTTTTTTCCTTTCCAGCAGGTGCAAGGCCTGTTCTGCAGGCTCGTAACTCTTGACAGGTTTATCGTGATGTCTTCTTGGCAGGTAGGGCTGATGCTAGTCCTTTTCATTTTTTCCCTTCAAAGTGGAGCTCTGTGCAGTATCTCTTTCAAGGAGGTGATGGGACTGTTGCCCCTGGTTTCCTTCTTTTTATCTGGAACTGCAGCATGTAAAGCCAACCTGAAGGGTCACTACCCCTTCACCTCCACCTCCCCCAAATAAACTTGAGACAGGTTGATCTGAACAGACACAGCACCAGTCGTGTTGACAGAGGTTTGGAAAAGCTCTGATTTATTCCTCTCATATCTTTTCTTTTTCACAAGGAAAGTTACACAGGGCAGGTTCTGCTCAGGCACTGCCTGATTCCTAAATCTTTCTGAAGAAGCTGCTATGTGGAAATTGCCCTTTGAATTTTTTTCTTCCTTTCCTCTCTTTTCCATGGTGTTTGTCATGGGAGACCTCAGCCTGTTGTTTTTAGCAGCTCACCAAAGCGCTTAAGGAGAATTCCTCCTCCTCCACTGATTAATTTCTGGCATGGAGCACAAAATAGCTCTTGCGTCAATAAATCGTCACAGCCTTTGCTTGTCTCTGTCAGCGTAAATACAGTTGGACTCTAACATGCCCCCAAGTAGGCCAGAGGTTGCCAGTTCTGCAGCTGCAGGGTGGTCAAGTCCAAGAGTGCATGGCTGGGGTGTCAGAGCTGCTGCAGTTCAGTTGCAAGCCACTTTGCCCCCCACCCCTCCTTAACTTCTTAGCTTCTGGAATTCTGCTCTATTTATAAAGATAATTGTTCTGCAGCTTAGAACATAATGGTTTTGTGTGCATCTGTTTGACTTACTGGGAAAACAGGAGTGTGTTTGTGGCTGTGAGCAAGGGTTCTGCTCAGTGACTCCCAGTCCTCGTTTCACTGCTTCCTCTCCCATCACCTGGGAGGCTCCTTTTCAAGCTGCTTGCTCAGACTCCTTCTTTTTAAAAATTTTGTAAAATTTTTTAATTTTTTTTTTACTGGTAGTTCTGGTGTTTACTTTTGTTGGGGAAACCATGGATAGCAGTTGCACAAAAGAACGTGATGTTTTGGGAGTGATTGCCCAAATCATTGGGCAACAGGGACTTGATCTTTAGATGTTCCAGCCATCAGATGAAAGAAACTTTCTGCAAAGCCATTTGCTGGAACAACTGTTGTGCAAACAGGGTGCTGAATGCTGCTGGAAATGGGGAGGGGGGTGAGAAACCTGGAAAGTGGGTCATCCTTCTGCACTTGGATTCTTGCAGGGAAGCTTGAGGCAGCTGCTGGAGAGGCTGGGACCATCCATTGGCAGCTTCAGAGTCAGAGTGGGATGGAAACTGCTGGCTTTCTACAGAGGTTTCTCCTTGGAACCTTGGTTTCTCCCAGTTCCCTGATGGAACTGCTCATTTGGGCTTTCCTGGAGGATGTTCCTCCTCCCACTGGCAAGGCTGCCCCCACAGCTGCCCTGCCTCTAAATGGAGCAGTTGAGCAGACTTGAGAATAAGAATGATTTAGAAATGTTTCTAACATTTAGATTTTTTAAAAATTGTTATTCATGTAATCTACATCTAAATACAAACACAAACTGCTGGTGGAGGGGCGGGGGAAAATTCCTCGATATTCATCCACCTGTGGATGAAAACTCTTGGCAGGTATTTTTGCCAGTTTTGAGAAACCAGCTGTAGCTGCTCTAAACCAAACTGTTCCATTATAAACTTCTACATGTATTCCTTCTGTCCTGTGAAAAGCAACCAGCCTTTGGATGCCAGTGGATCAACACTGGAAGGGCAGGCCTTGATGCAATTTGGGTTTGGAAGAAATTCCAGAGGTAGGACACCTGTTTTGGGGAGAAAACTGTCTGCTCAAAGGTGACTTGCATTGCCAGAAAGGAGAGCATGGCTTGCTCTCAGCCTCGTGCAGGGATTTGATAAACTCTGTATTTTCTAGGATTTCTCATCTTGTTCCCTTGGCCTTCCTCCTCCTCTCTGGAGCTGTGAACTAACACTCACTAAGAGATTTATATGTTTTGGCCAAAATGCAGAATGTGTGCAGAGAATATCCCCGCTGCCCATTTTCCCCATTAGAGCTCGAGGTTTGAGAGTGAAAATACAGGTTTAAAAGTGTTTTCCTGATCAGTTTGTTTATTCCTTGGTCTGCAATGTGCAGGGTGGTGCTGGAGGAGCCGCAAGGGGTTGAGGTTGCAGGAAAAGGCAGCAGTGGTTGTGTCACTGGGGCTCTCTGGCAGCTGCCTGCCCGTGCCTGTGTTGGGGTGCAGGCTGCGTGGGCTTTTCCTGCTTTTCTCTTTCTTCTTGTTGATGCCAAGGTGGTGTTTTGGCTCTGCAGGGGGCACAGAGCAGCTCCAGCTCCCTTGATGTGGCTGCTGTGTGTCTGTCCAGGCTGCTTCTGTCTGAACTGGCCAGAGTTTCTTCCTTAGGGCCGTGCTGGGCTGGGGCTGGGCTTTTCCACAGCCTGGTGTTGGGTCAGGGTGTTGGAGCCTGCTGATCACACACACACATGATCTCTCATTTTACCATCTCAGGTGTCTGGTGTGCCTCTGGGCAAAGCATCACGTGGTGTGCTGTGGGCACTGAGTGATGCTGGGGTAAACACAGACCTGCAGTTTGCTGAGTGAAGCTGTGTCAGCTCAGGGTGTGCTTGGCTTTTCCTCCTCCCCTGGATCTGGGTGCTGGAGAGCTGGAGATCCCCTGTCCCCACTGATCAGGCTGGGACGTGGGGTGGTTGCTGGTTCTGGGAGTTCTCTGGGATACCCATCCTACTTTGAGGAATCTTTGACTTCCTTTGTGCCTGAGGTCAATTTTTTTTTCTTGTAAAGCACTGGAACAGGCTGCTTGGTGCAGTGGTGGAGTCGCCCTCCCTGGAAATGTTAAAAAAACCACGTGGACTCTAAAATTAATTATTTCCTTCCTATTTCAGCTTGTGTTTCACAGTTGGGGCTGCTTTCTTCAGGAGAGGCAGGCAGGAGAGTTCCTTCAGGAGCCACCAGTCCCCAGAACTGGGTTCTGTAGTCGCAGCAGCCCTGCTCTGCCATGGGATGAGCCCTCCCTCCTGGGGAAGGTGAGCTAGGATAAAGGGGTGTGCTTGTGGTGTCTTGTTTGGCTTTTCAGGCTCCTGAAGCCAGAGAGCTCTTGTTTTTATTCAGAAATAATGATGCAGTAGTTGGTTTAGGCACATAAACACTTGTGGCTTGAGCAGGCAGAGGTATGAGACAACACTTGTGTTGGGAGATGAGTTCTGTCTCGCTAGAAACTCCTTTTTCCTCTTGCAAGAAACACTTGTGGGACTGGTTTTTTTTTAATGTCAGTGGGTTTTTCACCCCCCAAAACCTTCAACTGGTTTTATTTTGCAGTAAGAAGCAGTAGGTAGCGTTTAGGAACTGTTGTTGGTGAGATTGTATCTGGCAAAGACACCATCTCACCAACAGCTTTCAGAGATTTTGAGAAAGGTAGAATGCTCAGTATTCGTGCTTTTAATATTTTTTCTTACTGTTTCCCACCAAGCCTGTGTCTGCGATTTTCACTGGTTTTGTCACATTTGCAAGTTGTCAATAACATCTTGGTTTGTTAATATATTCTCAGTTTTGGCAAATTCTACGTGATTTATCTGCTTAGATCCGCGTTATTTACCACTCTGCTTCTTCCGAGTTAATAATTTCCCTCAATAAGGATACCTTTGTGCACAGGGAAAGATGCAGGGAGGAAAAATACGCCTGGGATGTTTCTCCTCCCTCCTCCTCCTCCTCCCAAACTGAAACTAGTGGAGGCTGCTGGCCACTTTGACTGGTCATCTGCTGAGTCCTTTAATTGGAACGTTTCTGATTTGGAGCTTCCACATCTCCTGGCTCAGGCCTTGGATGCATGCAGATGCGTTTGAGCTGCACTGTCTCTGGTCCCCAAATTGTAATTTCAGCTCAGGCCTTTTCTTAGATGTTGGGAAAATGAATTGAAGTGCGTGAGGTGTTTTACCCCTCAGCAGTGGGGGGCTCACGAAATGCTGCTGCGGGTGCAGGATGAGAAATGCTAAAACATCTAATGAGGGATCACTCGGAGCATCCCATGCCTTGCTGTGTGGCTTCTTGGAGCTGCTGACCTCTGCCGAGTGCCTTGGCCGTGCCAGCCCGGCCACGTGCTGGCAGCTGGGAGTTGTTTTGTCTGGCAGCAGGGAAAACTTGGTGCTGGTGGCAAGAGCTGAGAGGGCAGAACATGCGCCGTGTGGCAGTTTTGGGACGGCCAGCGGTGCCTGGCATGGCCGTGGCAGCTCTTCCCTCGTTGCCAGAGGTGCCATGAGTGCCAAAAGCTGGGGGGGTGCAGCCCAAACGGGACCAGGGTTCGCTGGGCGTGCGCGGCTCTGAATTAATTGTTCTGTGCTCTAAATGAGTGGTTGCACACTAGCAGGCACGTGGCACAGCTCTGCTCTCAGCAGGTGAAGCTACGGCAGGAAAACACCTCCGGCTCGGCAAGACACAATAGCAGAGCGCAGGGAGCTGGGCTGAGGCATGTGAAGGATGTGGGATCTGTGATACCGGAGGCTCAAAGGCAAAAATAGCATCATTTATAGTAGTAAAAGCAAAGGCTCCTGCGCAACGCCTTTGCATTCTGCCAGTCTGTAGTGAATGGAGGAGTAGTTTGCTTACAGATGACAAGCAGGGATGAATAAGCACTTAAAATTTTTGGTGCTGGAGAAACAGCTTTTCCATCTTGGCCCTTAAGCTAGTCAGTCTTGCAGTCCCTTCCCTCAGAGTGTCCCTTGCTGCTTGAAGTACAGGTGTTGGGAAGCATGGAATTAAAACTCTCTCCACATCCCTTGGCCTCCCTGTGGGGTTCTCTGTTGTGCCCTTGGCATGCTCCAGGACGTGCATTGACTGGGCTGTGTGCTGGTTTTGGAGAGGACCCCTTTCCTGCCTGGTTTGCCCCCCAGCAGCAGGAGGAGATATCCAAAGCACAATCCATGAACTCCTTCACCAGCTATAAGCATCCCATCACCATGGACTAAGTCCCTGATGTGTTTTAGTGGATGGACACCTGAGGATCTCCTGGAGGTGAAATGGAAGAATAAACACATTCATTTGGATGCTTGAAGAAGAGCAGCAAAGTGTGGATGGATGTAAAGTTAGGTCCTGGAGTAAGGAATTGCCATCCCTTGAGGTCTCAGTACTGGGGCTGTTGGCTACAGCAGCTCTGCCTCTGCTCCTTGTTCTTGTCCTCTGTGCTTAATTTCCATGGAAGTGCCACGGGACACCTTCAATATTTTAGCTGTTGGAGTTTTGTAATGGGAAGTAACGTTGTTTGGATGTTTTTTTTTTTCTTTTTTTTTTTTTTATTCTTCCCTTCTTTCTTTCCTTAAGCTGCTGCTTTGTGGGTTTTCTAAGGACCTAGTCCAGGGTGGAAGCAGAGGGAAAAACACCTCATAGTAAGGAGTGGAATGCACCTAGTGCTGTGTGTTTCTTCTAAGTCAGAATACTGTTAATTGCTTTCTTGCTGCTTAATAATAAACTTGTTAAGACCTGGCCAGAAGTGGTTCTCTGGCCAGGAAAATGTCCTTTTTGCTGTTGTGTTTGCCCGAGCTGGCAGTGAAGAGATACCTGTAGTACCTGAGGAACAGGCCTCCTGAAAACTGGTATTTTGGAGCATTTTTCCACTTGCCTGCCCATGACTAATGCCTGCACCATTTCTGGTGTCATCCTCACTCCACGGTGCACGGATATGTGCAGATTTGTGTGAGGGTAATGTGAAGAGAAAAGCCAGCCACCAGCCTTTGGAAACCGGCAGGCATTGCAGCAATGTCCATCAGGGCTTTTATTATTTTCATATTTGGCTCCAGCTTAAATGTCAGTGACCTCCTGCTCGGAGAGGTCCCATCTGCAGGGAGCCTTGGCAGGCGATTCCCAAACACAGCACGGGGATCTTGTACCCTCTTACAGGACACATTTTGCACCCTTGCATTGCAGTTGAGAGAGGGTCCCATGCTTCCTTCCTTCAAAAATAACTTGTGGTGGTGAGGTTGGCAAGTCCCCATGGGAATTGGTCTCTCCTGAAGGTATAAATCCAGTCCTAGGCTGGGTTGTACCTTGGGAAGCTGAATGTCGACTTGAACAAGTGTCTTGCCTGACAGTGAGAAGCACAAAGTGTTTTGGTCTCTAAGAAGCAAAACAGAGATCCCAAAATGAGAGCAGAATATTGAATCATATGTGAGATAAGTTTATAATTCTGGCTGTTTTGGTGCTTGCTAATCTGGCACTTTTGCTGGCCCAAAAGGTGAAGGTAAAGAAGGCCAAGCTGACAGTTAAATGTGCAGTGAGAAGCTTGGGGGAGGCTTAAAGTTTGGGGACACTTGCTATTTGTGTGAACCGTAGAAAATATTTTGTGAACAAAATTTTCCATTAATATGAGGTTTGTGAATAATTCAGGATTATTGCAGATCAAATCTCAGAGAGAAGCACCGGAGCATCATGAGCTCCATGATCTTCCAGCTCTAGGTGCGTTCATTCCTGTGTGCCGGTGTTTTGGAGAGGGAAGGAGGATTCTCTGGGACCTGTGCTCAGCTGAGTCAGCTTTATTAGCACTGCACGACTTCCTGAATTGCTGCTGAGGAAGGATGTGCTGTTGACTCAGAAGAAAGTCTGTGATGTCTGGGGACAGGGTCGGCGTAGTGGATGCCTGAGTTCCAGCGTGCTCTTGAGGCTGTGAATCACTGTGATAACTGAAGTGAGTGAAAAGTGCCATTTTCTTTAAAAAAAAAACCAAAACCCAAATGAGAAGGTGGAGGAAGGCCCCGGAGGTCGCGCTTGGTTAGATAACAGGACAGGGTGGAATTTGTGGTTTGCATCATTAAATTTGGCACTGGCTTCACCCGAGCATTTCACCCGGCTGTAAACTCGTGCGTTCCCTGTGGCTCGCTCCTGTAAACTCTGTCTGCACAGCTGCGAGCGCTGTCGTGTGCAGACTCAATTCCTGAACTGGATCGGGACAGTGGAGGATTTTCTGTACGGAATCTTCCATTAAAAACACGCCCACACTCCCCAATCAGCCTTACTTTTCCTCTGCAAACCGCTCATTTGTCTCCGAGCGCTCTGTCTGCCTCGAACATGCCTGTGTGTGTGTGGCATAGCTTGAATTTTTATGCCGAGGAATGTAAACACCAAATCCGCACAAGACTTGCTGAAGAACTCCGGGGCTCTGGTGCATCATGTGTTTGTTATGTAACCTGATAGAATGGGAGCGAAATAGAAACCAGATGTCAAGGCAGAGCAATTACAATTTTTCATCTGTGAATGTTACAGTAAATGCACTTTGTGTTCCTTCCCCCCCTCCCTGAATGTGGGGTTTTATTTGGGAAAGTGCTGCAGGGGACCTTGGAGCTCTCAGCATGGCTCTTGCTTGAAGACTTTGTTATTCTGTACTTGTGTTCCTTTATGTAATTAGAGTCTGTGTGTTACTCCAGATCCATGAGCCAGCGTATTCCCAACTTGAAATGAGCTGGACACAAGTGCTGAGTCCCGGGAGAGCCCTTCCGCATGTCCAGCTCTGTGGGTTACACGGTCAAGCCGCACTAAATTTAGCATTCCAAAGGAAGCTGCTTTGTCTGTCATGTTTAAATTTGGCAAGAGAATCCCCTCAGAACCGGTTTGGTGCGGGCTCTGCTGGGGATTCCGGAGCTGGAGGAACATCTGGGAGGGGAGCAGATGGGAGCTGCAGTTAGCTCGTTTGCTCCAATTCGCCATACGATGAGGAGGATAAAAGGGAAAATGGATAATCATTGATTCTCTCTGGTGAGGAAATGGATTCTTCCACTGCTAGTTTATCCCAGAGGTTTATCTCTGCTGTCTTCCATTAAATAAGGCAAGCCCTCGATTGAGAGAGGGATCGATGCATGTCTGTGTTGGTCTTCATGTGCATCTTCACAAATCGAGGCGTGTGTGTGATCTCACTGAGTAGGAGCTGACGGGAATTTTCCTCTTCCCTTCCCTCGTGTTTTTCATCCTCCTGTGCTGATATTTGTTCTTTTGCTGCTGGAGATTTATTTCCTTCTGTCCAGTTAAGCTTGGAAGCCCTGCAGAACCTTGCCAGTGGAGTTTGGGCTTGGGTAAAGCCACAGGGGCTGGAGATCCAGTTTTTCTGTGGGAGCAGAACCCATTTTGGGCATCCCTCTGTTAAGAACAGATAACTTCAAGAAACCCTTAAATGAGTTGTACATTTCAGTTGAAGGAAGAATTAAAGATCCATGCTCCTCCTAAACAGCAAGTTTCTTCCCTGAAAACCAGCAAACAAGGAGAAGAGATCGATGGGAGTGCTTGCTGCCAGCCATTCCCAACAGCTTGCAATCTGTGCCACCTCTCCTTTCAAGGACAGCATGGAAAGAGGACTTGGGTGCATGATAGGTGGTTACTGCTCAACTCTGCCAACACCCAGTAGTGACTTCTGCTCGTTGCCTGTGGAGTCTGAGCTGGAACTGAAGATTTAACTGTTGGAGACACCTTTCCCCCACATGAAGCGTTTACAGAGAACTTTACAGGTGCAAGGAAGCAGCAGAGCCTCTTGCACCCGTGCAGTCCAGAATCAGGTGTTCCCAGTTTGGAATTGCTTCCTTTCCAGCTCTCCTTCTGGAGAAGAGGAGACTGAGGGGGACCTCATCACTCTGTACAAGTAGCTGACAAGAGGTTGTGATGTAGTGGGGGTTGGGCTCTTCTGCCATGCCTCAAGTGAAAAGATGAGAGGAGGTGGCCTCTCAGGGGAGGTTCAGATTGGATATTGAATATTGGATATAGGAAAAAAAATAGTTGGGCTAGGGTGTTCAGGCATTGCAGTTAGTTGCCCAGGAAGCTAGTGCAATCTTTGGAAACATTCCAGAGGGACCTGGGGGTGTCACTATAGGTGATTATGGTGGCACTGTGTTGGTGTTTGGACTGGATGATCTTGAAGGCCTCTCCAACCTTGAGGATTCTGTGATTTTTTTTTTCTAAATGCATACCATGGAGTGCCCAGATGTGGCCACGATGGAGAGCATCCTCTCAGGTTGGTCACAATGGATGTTTGACCAGCTCTCTTGTAGAGGTGCTGATGCTCTTCTCATTGAGCTCTGCCAGGCCTGAAGCTCGGGGAGCTCTGTGCTGAGTTCTGTGTAAACACCGCTGTGTTACTGACGCTTAAAACCGCGGCAGTGCAGAATGGGAATGTTGGCCAGTGGGCAGGAACGACTCCCTTCAGAGTCAGTCACAGAGGACTGGTTTTGAGAAGGAAAACAGCTCCATCAAGGAAGCGCTGGGCTCAGCTCCTCTGCTGTGTTGGTCCTGAGCAGCCTCTGTGACCGTTCCCGTGAGCCCGGGGATCCCACTGTGTGCTGGGGACACAAATACTGGCAGTGGCGGTCACATGTCCCCGGCAGCTCCTACTATAAAAACAGCAGCTCCGTCGACAGCGACCTTCAGCATGGCTCCCAATGTTCCCCGTGTTATTTTTAACCTGTCTGGGTAAATTTCCAATACAAAGGCCAGTGCCAATCTGATGTGCTCGCTTTTCCAAATCCTTATCTTTTGCTTTCTAGTGCACTGACGCATCAGATGGAACAGCAAGTTTCGGGCTTGGGTAAAGCTTTGCTTGTATGGCCACAGCACCAGAGAGAATTAAATATTTCAGCTCTGTTTTACTGCTAAATACCTTTATTTTTCAAAAGGTTTTTTTTTTTTAAAGATGGGTTTTAACATTTTTTTTTCTTTTTAAAGAAAAATACTTGAACTGTGGTTTAAAAATAGCTGAAGGCTGTACTTTGATTAGGTTGCTGTGGCACTGACGTCAGCGGGTGACATTTATCTCTGTATGGATTTGTCGCCCTGTTGACTAAGGCTGTATTTACACAAATGGGGATATTTCTGTCTGCTGTGGGGGGAACCAGCAACAGCTCTGCCCCAGTTGTGTCCTTGCCCTCCGTATTCCTGAACTCTGCCTCTCTCCCGTGCTGCTTCATTCTGTGCTGCAACGGGGATTTTTTGAAGTGTTGGAGGGTAGTTTTAGGTGTTCATGTTGCCATGAAGGTCCAGGCATGATGATGATGATGGCTCGGTGGAGAAGGACGCTGGCAGAGAGATGCTGAACTTGACTTGGACTTAATAAAGCATCAGGTATGAGCCTGGGTGGGTCCTGGCTGGATGGCTCCCTGAATAGGCGATGGATGTTCTCCAAATCGGAATTACAGAAAATAGGTCCTGAACAAGCGAACTAAATGTGAAAAAGGAAGGAAAAGAAGTGAGCAGATTCAGCCCAGCAGGGCTGTGAGTGCAGTGTATTTCTCTGTCACTTACTGAATGTTTTTATCCAGCGTAGTTGCTGTAATTCACTTTGCTTTCTTAAGCTTTAATTATCACTATCAGGGTTTCCTTGGCCTCAAATCCCACTGTTCCAACAGCAGCAGAAAGCACTAAGTTTCCTATAAGCGCTCTTGTCTAAGATCCGGTTCCTGGAGCATAAGGTTTCCCAAAGGGAAGTTTCCATAGAATACCAGAATGGTTTGGGCTGGAAAGGACTTTAAAGCCCATCCAGTTCCATGGGCAGGGACCCCTTCCACTATCCCAGGCTGCTCCAAGCCCCGTCCAGCCTGGCCTTGGACACTTCCAGGGATCCAGGGGCAGCCACAGCTTCTCTGGTCAAGTTTTCTCAAAGCTGTGCCTGTTTTGGGGGGATGCACTTGGAATAACTTTTCGTTTATCCCTGACACTGAGACAATATTAAAGGGAAAGCTCTAGAAACGAACTTAATTAAAGGCTGATACAAATTAACTTGCAGACTTTGTCAATTTGTCACACTATACCAGTCTGTTTTCCAAGGAATCGTGGGTTTAAATCTGTGAGCCTTGTCAGCTCTGCAGGGAGGAGGCAGCTGATGCCGGCTGGCTTCAGGAAGGCATGAAATGTGTTTGTGTCTTCTGGAGCTGTGAATTAACTGTGGGACTCCTGTGTGATGGGCAGCCAATCAAGATTCAGCAGATTAATCACACTGATTTGTGCAGAGCTTTTACCTGGCCCTCATCCCGTGGCAGGAGGGAAAGGAGCACTAATGAAAATCCTGGACACAGAGCCTGCTGACACAGGAGTACATTTTGGTGCTGGTTTCAGGCAGCTGGTAATGTATGTGTGGAATAGGTTTTCCCCAAATTTCCTTGTGGATGAAACCTGTGGAGTGAAATGCCATTATCTCTGCTGCTAACCCGTCTGTATTTGGGGATTTTTTTCTGAAACAGCAATTCTTTGGGCTGCACTCACCTGCAGGCTCGCTGCCACTGCTGCAAATGATGTTTTCTCTGAGAGCTGGAGCATGGCACAGAGTAAACGGATTGTTTCATATCTCACCCCAAGGCAGCTGCTCCTTTCTAAACCTCTGTAATCTTCCTTTAAAAAAACAAGGGAGCTGGGAGGAGCTGCTATCTGGTGGCATCCATGCTGGCAGGGAGGGCCTACTTTCATCCCCTGCCACCATCCCCCCAAATTCCAGCTTTTCCAGTGTCTTGCCTCATAAGTGTCTGGATGAGGACTGTAAGGTCAGTCCATAGTGCAGGAGTTTGATAAATGGGAATTTCTACTGGCATTAAATATGCTTGTATGTCCAAAACCTATACTGAATATCAATATTTATGCACAAATATGCCAGTGAATATGTGCATTTCCTGTGCAGAAAGCAATGTCTGGGTGACATCCCTGGCAGGGGGGTTGGAATGAGGTGATCCTAAAGGTCCCTTCCAACCCACACCATTCTGTGATTCCATGAGCTTGTGTCCATCCCCAGAGAGGGACAGCAGCCAGCAGTGGGGACAGCACTGGTTAAACACAGTATTTTGCATTCATTTGGCCTGATTCAGGGCTGATTTGAGCTTGCCTTTTTTGTATCTAAAGGAATGAAAAAAGGTCTCCTGGGCACTTCTTGTTAAGATGTGAGGAGGAAAATGCCTTCTCACCTGCTGAGGCTGCAGCAGGATGTGTGTGGAGTGTGTTAGGCTGGAGGTCAAAAGGTTTGTGACACTTTGGGAAGGCTCTCCCAGGGTCAGAGGGCATTGTAATGGATATTTAGGGATTTCTGTTGGGGTAGGTCTGCTGTTTTGGTGCTGGCTGAGCTCCTTTGGGTTTTAAAGCATCTGCTCAGGTGAAACCTTGGGATCCCTGATGCAATACGCTGCTGCCTCAACTGGAAGAGATGAATTTTCTCTAGCAATGCTCAGCATTAACTTCTGCAGTTGCGACAGAGGTCGGAGCGTTGCTCAACAGCCCGGCAGCCCTTTAGGTGAGCGCTGGTTTTGCAATGCACAGCCAGCAGAATTAACCTGGGTACATCACTGGGGGGAAAACAAAGGCTTGCTGGTGGTTTTTCCCCTCTTTTCCAGTGGTTTCTGCTGTAGATGAAAGCGGGTTTCAGGGCCCGGAGCTCTGAGTGTACAGTAAGCAGGCTGCAGCCTTGGCTTTCTCCTCCAGTTTGTCATTAAATTTTAAAATGGAAAAGCGATAAGGAATCTCTGTGCAGGGAACATTCCTCATACTGTAGAGTTAAACTGCAGCTTTTGGGTCCTGCTCTGAAAATCTGATTAACCTGCAAGAGATGAGGTGTGCCCGGGATGATGCCAGATAAAGCAAAGTGCTCACATGTGTGGTTATTGCTTCTCTACCTGTTTATAGCAGCTTCCCAGTCTTTATTTGCTCTGATAGAATCGTTGGAAAATGCTGTGGGGCAGGAGTAAGTAACTATTGAAGTAGAAGGAATAGCCTTCAGAGAAATTGGACTTTCCCAAAACAGAAGCTAGACGCAGAGCTTCCCATAGAAATCATCCAAAAGGCTCGTGCAGATAGGCTTAAACAAGGATTTATGGTGAGTGAAACTGAGAGAATTGGCTTTAGGCTTTTTTAAACAGCAGAAGAATAGCGTGGAAGGAGATTATGGCTCTCCTCTGCCTGCATCCAGCTGCATGTGACGGCTTTTGCAGCTGTATTTTTGGAACATCTTTCCCGAGCTCACCTAGAATCCCCAGCTCGAGGCGTCGCAGCTGCTGCCAGCTCTGCTGCCTGCGAGCAGCTGCTGTATTGACAGGCACGTTTTTACCCCGGGAGATGCCGGCGGTGTGGAAATGAGCGAGAAACAACTGTTTATATAATCCGCCTGTACAGATCAATTCCTGGGAAAACAAGCTGCTCCCTGTCTGCAGCAGCAGCGGCAGCACACACCTTGAGCTGCTATAAATAGCTCCAGTGCCTCTTGCAAGGGCCAGCTCCAGGGCCTTTGTGTTCTGCTGGGGTGGAAAACTGCTCAGTAAACTGGCAGTGATTCCCACCACGGGGAAAGCAGGGGCTCCGAGTCTCCCTGCTCCTCAGGGATTTTTTTGGGAAAGTGCCCCTTCTCTACCCGGATCTCTGCTGTACTGAATTTCAGGGAATTATGGAATAGTCTGGGTGGGAAGGGACATAAAAACTTGCCCCATTCCTCACCCTGGACACCTTCCAGTATCCCAGGCTGCTCCAAGCCCCAACGTCCAACTTGGCCTTGGACACTTCCAGGGATCCAGGGGCAGCCACAGCTGCTCTGGGCACCCTGTGCCAGGGCCTGCCCACCCTCACAGGGAAGGATTTTTCCCCAGTAACTCATCAAAACCTGCCCTCCTCCAACTTAAAGCCATTCTTTGTGTCCTGTCCCTCCATGCCTTGTCCCCAGTCCCTCTCCAGCTCTCCTGGAGCCCTTTTAGGCCCTGGAAGGGGCTCTGAGGTCTCCCTGGAGCCTTCTCCTCTCCAGGTGAGCACCCCCAGCTCTCTCCTTCCCCTAAATGCCAAATTGGTATCCAAGTGATGTGAGTGATTGATCAGCCAGAGCTCTTCAGGAATCATATCCCTGACTTGTCTGGAAAATTCTGTGCAGTTTTACAGCAAATATTTGACTTGGTGATTCTTTAAGTCGCAGTCAAAGCCCTGTGTACCAGGACCACGACTGGAGTCAGCTGTGCAGACAGTTCCTTGGTGACGGCAATATTTGCTTTATTTGGGTGAACATGTTTTTAATCAGACAGAGCAGGCACAAAATGAACAAACAAACCGGTACCGAACGTTTCACCCTCGCAGAGCAGAGCTGAGGTACTGCAGCCTTGAGCCACGGCATTTGTGGTGATCCCTGGGTTTTAATGGCTTCATCCCATGTTCCTCTCGTGGTCTGGTCACTCATTACACAGGCAGTAAAGTTCTGTTCCTCGATCGTGCCATGAGCTGGAGTTCCAGGAGAAGCTCCTTGGAGCCAGGGGAAAACTCTGCTCGCTGTGTCAAGGACTCTGCTTTTGCTGACCTCCTGTAAATTAGGATTTGTGGTTTTTACCATAATGGAGGTTTTTACCTGAGTGTTTCCATTGGAGGTGGACTGGGGAGTCCTGGGAGGGGTTTGCTGTGCTGCAGGATTACTTCTTTGGGTAACTTCTCTCTGCAGCAGCACTCTGAGAGCTTAGCAAAACCAAATTTTCTTTCCACAGTCATAATTCCTTACTCTTTCTCTCTTCCCTCTCCCTTCTTTTCTCTAATGCTGGGCAAAGGGGCTCAAGTAAAATCTTTTAGGGGTTTTGCATTTTTCCTTTTTTTCTGAAGCTTTTCAACCATCGCTCCTGCCTAAAATTTCTAAAAGGAAGCAAAAAGCCAACCAGTATTCTGCAGATTGGCTAACTGGAAATCACCCACATGAGCTCTTCCAGAAGTGTGAGCACAGTGTGTCTTTCACCTGGTTTGCTGTTCTGAGATCTGCAGTGTGGGATTAGATCCCTTAGTGCTGCCTTTGTCCTTTAACCACCTCTTAATGTTAATTGAGGTGGTGCTGTGGAACACCCTAAAAAAGATCTGCCCCCTGAATAGGCTTCTCATATTTACAGTGAACATGATTTATTGTCTGTGATTTTAGAATGTGGCTGTTGCATACACCGGTCCTGTGGAATCCCAGAATGGTTTGGGTTGGAAGGGACCTTAAAGCCATGGGCAGGGACACCTTCCACTGGACCAGGGTGCTCCAAATCCCATCCAGCCTGGCTTTGGACACTTCCAGAAATCCAGGGGCAGCCACAGCTTCCCTGGGAAGCCTCTGACAGTGCCTCACCACCCAATCCCATTGGGCAGCACGGATCCTGAATTGGCTCAATATTTTTAGGATTTCACACAATCCAAGTCCTATCATTAGAAGAAGCATCTGAATAGATGAAAGATTCTTGTAAAAAAATTCCTTTAGGGAACATTGTGTGCAGAAAGATTTTAAAAACCATACCAGGTTTAAAGGATGCCAGGCAGGATGAAACCTTTGAGAGCTGCAGCTTCCACTTGGAAAATTGTGGAAGGATTATTGGGTACCAAACAACAAACTAGTTCAGTAGTCTAAAGCCATTTAACTTTAAAACTTCTGATTTTTTAAAATTCTTTTTAAATTACTTGATTGTTTTTAACAGAGTGTAATTTGAGGTGATTCCTCATCAATTTGAAGTTTTTGAATGCAAAGTCTAACATTGTTGAAGAGTATGTAGAAAAGATATGTAAAATATTGATAGGACAAGGGGTAAGGGATTTAAGCTAAAAGATGATCGATTTAGATCAGATGTAAAAAAGAAGGTTTTTTTACATTGGGGGTGGGCAGGCCCTGGCACAGGGTGCCCAGAGCAGCTGTGGCTGCCCCTGGATCCCTGGAATGTCCAAGGCCAGGCTGGATGGGGCTTGGAGCAGCCTGGGACAGTGGAAGGTGTCCCTGCCCTGGAATGAGATGAGCTTTAAGGTCCCTTCTAACCCAAACCATTCTGGGATTCCATGCAAACAAGCTGGATAGTGGTTATTCTTGATGATGAAAAATCTGTGGTTGTGGTTGTGCAAAGTGCAAAACTTCTGATGTAAAATACTAGGAGAAGATGAAATACAAAAAGGTGATGGAATTGCTTTGAAGTAATTTTTTTGGTCTCTTTTCTTGAGGTGTCAGTGTGTGCATTAAGCATTCTGTGCAGCTGGGAAAAATGTTTTGTTTTTAATTTTAGCCCTGCTAATAAAGTCTTGTCATGTATGTCAATGAAGCAGAAAGAAAATTACTCCAGAGCTAACTGTAGGTTGTCATTAAAGCTGATTTCCTGCATTAAGCCAAAAACAAGGCAAGATTTCATTTCTGGACTTCCTAAAGATGTTAGTCACACTGACAGTTCCCTAAGCCCCAAACCCTGGGAGCTATAGAAATTTATCCTGTATATGAAAGTATTTGCTCTTGTCTGTCACCTTGTCCTGATCTTCACTTGTTGATCTCCTGCTGCCCTCTCTATTTTTAAAATAATTTGCCTCAGCTTCCAGCTGTTGACTCTTGCAGGCAGCTGCTTGTAGGGTCCTGCCTGCAGAATCCCTTCCTGAAACAAGAAGTGATCTGTTGTTTGGAGAGCACAGCTGAAGGCACATCCTGCCAGATTCCTGGGCAGCAGTGCCGGGGGGAAAACTCCTGCCACGACTGCATGGGCACCTCTGAATTTCAGGAGGGTTTTGTCTTTGAGTTGTGTTTGGGTTCTTTTTTTTTTTTTTTTTTTTTTTTTTTTTTTTTCTAGCTATGACTAAGCCAGAACCTGAGGAGGGGTGACAACTGCAGTGCTGTGGGATTAAACTTTGTGTGCTTGTGCTTCACTCTTTCGTAGTAATGTGTTTCTGAGAAATTTCTCCTTGTGTTCTGCTCCCCCTCCCTCTCTATTTTCACCCTCAGGAGTTAGTTTGGAAATGCTGGAGCTGACGGAATGACTTCTCCCTAGGCTGCTCCAGCTGCAGCACTGCAGAGATGTAGAAGGCATTTTTGAACCAGGTGCAAGGGTTGTGTGGCACTGGAAGCTCTTTTAGGCTTTGCCCTTCATTTAAAATCTCTTCTCCGTAGTGGAGTAGCACTGTTTCGTGGAAGCACAGAATCTCCAGAGCTGGGAGGGACTCACGAGGATCATCCAGCCCAAGGCCTGAGACACAAAGGAGAGCCCAGTGTAGTGCTGTGTCCCAGGAGGTGCCATCCTCAGTGCACTGAGCAGAGATGCTGATTGATGTACACTGCCTCTGGTGCTCTCTGCTGGAGTCTGCTTTCTCCCAGGATCCTGGATGCTGCTGCCAGCTGGTTTAGGGTTTATCTCCAGCTAAGCACAAGGCAGAGGTGGGTGGAGGTGAGCCTTGTGGAACTGGGAGGGAGGACACTTCCATGGCTCATCCTGAATGGAGCTGCTTGCCCTGGGTCACTGGGGCAAGCTGGGCCCAGATTGCAGGTGGGACGAGAGGCGAGGGGCTGGGAAACCCAGGTGGTGCTGGGAGAGACCTCAAAACACCAGGAGCCTGAGGGCTGTGAGTGATGCACGGATCAGGGCAGCTCTTTGGGAAGCTCAGGTGCAAACATGAACTTGTTCCAGCAAAGCCAGCTGAGGATCCAGAGGCTTTGGCCTGGATTGCTGTGCTAGCAGAGCTGAAGGCTGAGGAGCAGAGGTTTGGGCAGATCTTGACACCTTTTCCACCCCTAATCCACTGAAATCCACTTTTCCACCCCAAGGTGTCCCTTGGATAGATGAGTGACCTCAGAAGTCACGGCTGTTAGAATTTTCTTACCTACAGTCACGTTTGTCTTGAAATGGTTTATGAGAAAATTAGTATGAAACAATGTCTTCAGTTTATTTTGTGGCATTGGCAGGATCTTTGTACATTCTCTTTTGTCTCCTAATTGTTTGCAGGAACATAATGGTGTCATTTTCATGAGTTAATTATGGTAGAAGTTTGTTTGCTCTCTTTGTGTGTGGTGGGAGAGCTGCAGCAGCATAGCACCAGCCTGCTGCTGGTGGAGGGGCCCTCCTGTGGCCCAACAGCTCTTCCCCAATTCCCACTCTTCCCCAGCTAGGAGAACTAGGTGTTTGTGATCCGTGCTGTTTCTCTTGAATTTGTCAATCTTTTAGATAAGCTGGACTGAGATTCACAGTGTGGAACAATCCTTGCACAGGGTGCTCCGGGAGGATGCTGCTTTCTAACCTGACCCGTTCTGTGAGGCCAGCTTCATCCACATCTGTGGCTACCCTGTGCAGAGCCTCATGAAGTGCAAGGGAAGTGGGACCAGTTCGGGGCTCATTTCGAAGGCCCCCTTATGAAATGGGCGAAAACATTTTTGTCCCAGCCCCAAACCAGCCCGGCCCTGCTCTTGAGGAGCTCAGGGGATAGGAAAAGAGGAGGGAAACTGTCTTTTCTGGGGAGAGAGAGGGAGTAGGCTGGGGTTGGGCACGGAAAGGTCCCTCAAACTGCAGGAATTGGGTGGGGTGTGGCCGTGGGTGAGCCCTCAGCTCCGCTGGGATTACGCCTTCACTTTATTTGACACACTAATCTTCCCTGCCGAGCTGTGGGGAGGTACAGTGAGCTGCTAACCGCACATTTGTGTCCGAAGATTTATTACAACCTGGGAAAATCCAGAATGTCTTTGGCGGGGGGAAGAGGGGGAATGAGCCCTCCCTGCTGTGGAGGGGCCTGGTTTGAGTGCGGCCCCGCCGTGCCGGGTGTCGCGGCCCCGCCGTGCCGGGTGTCGCAGCGCCTCAGCGGGCTTGTCCCCGCGCTGGTTTTGTGCGAGGGCTGCGCTCTGACAGCCGTGAATCACCCGCTCAGCCCTGATTTGCGTCAATCAAACCACATTTAAGGGCGCCTTTGTTCGCAGCTTGGAACACCAGGCCCGGGCGAGCGCTGCTTCCTCTCCGGCAGCCCGGGCTCAGCTCCGGGGACAGAGCCTGTGCTTTCTGGGAGAGCTGGGGACTTGCTGTTCTTTCCCTTCCAGCTCTCTCCCACTGGATGCTGGCTGTATAAATTCGTCTTGGAATGCACGGATTTGGGCTTGTCTTCGAGAGGCTGACCCGTGAGGTCTCGGTGTGGAAGCACAGGGTTTCTGCCCAAAGTTGCTGTGATGAGTGTTTTTGTGTGAAGGGATGCAGGTTTATCTTTGCATTTCATTACTTGTGGGTTTCAGTTCCTTGTTTTTTCTTAATTTCAATCAGATGAAAATTTTTCCAGGAGTATTTGGACAATGGTCTCAGGCACAGGGTGGGATTCCTGGGCTTGTCCTGCGCCGGGTCAGGTGCTGGACTGGATGATCCCCACGGGTGTCTTCCAACTCAATAAATTCTGTGCTTATTCCAGAATCCTCTTTCTAACCTAGAAACTGTGACTGCCATGGGATCACGAGCCAGGCAAAGGCAGCGCCGAAATGCAGCTCCCAGCTTGAGGGGGATTGCAAGCCCAGAAATAAATCCCGTTGGCAAACTCAGCCCTGGGGTGGGACACAACTTGATGCTGCTGCTGCTGTATAGGAAGGCTTTTGGAGAGGTGCTAAAACCCCCAAAAACCAGCCAAACCCCACAGGAGTCTTATCTACTCTTCACTTCACATCTCTGGTACCTTAGAGGTCTCCAAGCTGGATGCAGAGCTGTTCCTGGGAGCTGGCTGGGGTTTTGTGGGTTCTCTTTGAGCCTGCTTGGTGAGCGCTGCCTTGGGCAGATGGTGTGCGAAGTCCACTGGAAATCCTTCTCCTTTCTTTTCCACTTCTTAATATCCACCTTTCAGTTGTGGGTAAGTGTGACCACATTGCCTCCTCTCCTCTTTCCTCCCAGCCTTCAGGGCTGGTAGCTGAGGTCCTGCCCCGCTCCCATGTCCCTGTCCAGGCATTCCCTGCTCTCTCTTGTCCTAAACGCACCCCTGACCCAGTTCATTCCCAAACCACCTCCCTGCCTCTTCCTCTCTCCGTGCTTTCAGCCCATTGAAGGCTCTTCTCCTGCTTCCCGTCCCCCTCTGGCACAAGTCCTCGTGTTCATCAAAACATTGATCTCATGGGCTGTAGCCTTGCCAGCATAATAAGGCCACTGCTCTTCCAAGCACTTTTTTCCCCCCTGCTCTTGCAAACACAGAAACAATTTTTATTTTTATTTTCTTCATTGGACTTGCTCTCACTATTTTTCAGGCTGAAATTAGAGGATTAATTCCTGCTTTCCTGCTGACAGTTGTGAAAACGAGCTAATTTCCAAGTGTCAGGATGCTGATCCTTCTCTCATTCAGTTCCCAAAGAAGGTAATAAAAGAACTATAAGAATAAATCGCTGTAGCAGATGCAGCACATGGACATATGGTTGTCTATTAATTCCCCACGTTCCACCCAGCTTTTAAAATAAATCAATAAATGTTGATAAAACACTAGAGAGCATGCAGGGTTTTTCCCCTCCACCCATCTTTTCCTGCCCTGGACTCTCTGACCGTTAATTTTGGCAGGTTTTGGACAACCTCAGAGTTTCCCCATGGAAATGAACACTCACAGGTCTGCCTGCCTCATTCTCCACACTTGGAGATCTTGTTCCCAGCTGGTTTTACTCCTTGGAGGCAGTCCCTGGCACAGGCTGTCCACAGGGCAGTGGTGGAGTCCCCATCCCTGGAGGGATTTAAAAGACAAGTGGATGTGGCACCTGGAGACATGATTTAGTGGTGGCCTTGGCAGTGCTGAGGGAACAGTTGGATTCACTGATCATAGAGGGCTTTTTAAAAATTTATGGTTCTAGCAAATAGGTCTTTTCTCTGGAATTTTGTACTGATGCTTGTCCCCATTAAAAGGTGAGTCAGAGGTGTTTAGGAGCCCCTCAGGGAGCTGCCCTTCCTTAGCCTGGCTGGGGTGGGAGACAGGACAGGAAAGCCCTCTGGAGTCAGGTGGAACCCCTAGGGCAGAAGTTCTGCCTGGGTTTGTGGGTTTTTTAACAAGTTCTAACTGCTTTATGAAGCACCCCAGTGGATTTTTGGCGTCTTCTGACTCACCTTGTCGTGCAGGACAAGTGGCTGCTTAATGCCCCAGTGTTTTCACAGATCTTTGGCCACCTAACACTGCTTTTCCAGGCTACCCAAGCCTCAGGAATACAGCCTAAGGCCTGAGAGGAGCTGGGGACCTGCCCAGACTGATGCTGCTGCTCCCCTGCCCAGAAGTTATTGTAGCTGTAAGGCTGCAGGGACTGCATTGTTTTGAAGCCCCTGCTGACCTTTGGTTTATGAACAGCTGCATTTTGAAATTGGGAACGGCTGCAGTTAACTCAGGAGTGAGGAAGAGGGCAACCTGCACAAAAAGGCAGGGACACCTTCCACTGTCTGAGGTTGCTCCCAGCCCCAGTGTCCAGCCTGGCCTTGGGCACTGCCAGGGATCCAGGGGCAGCCACAGCTGCTCTGGGCGCCCTGTGCCAGGGTCTGCCCACCCTCCCAGGGAACAATTCCTTCCCAAAATCCCATCCATCCCTGTCCTCCTTCAGTTTAAGGCCATTCCTCCTTGTCCTGTTACTCTGTGCCCTTGTGAAAATCTCCTTTCCTTGCTGTGTATACTGAACAAGCTGAAAAGGCAGGATGGAGAATGCTTTTTCCATCCTCAACTAAAGGAAAGCTTTTGGCAGTAATTCAGTGGAAATTAAAGTTCAGTCTTTCTATTAGCTTGGCTTAAGTGGAAATTGTTAAATACTCTGGGATGCTGTCATTCTCAAACTTAGGACTACACTTGGAAGCTTTTTGGAGATGTTTCTGCTTTTTTTTCACCATTTTCTGGGTCCTTGATTTGCTCCTCAACTTTTTTAAGGTCTTCACAACAAAACATCTTCACGTTGGGTTTTTCTTCATTCTTTTGCTCTTCTAAGTGCTATGTGTGAGCTCCAACCTGTCAATATTAACACAGAATCTATAGGCCAGGACCTTCTGTTTTGTGCTGGTTTAGTGAGTGATGTTCCCTTTGATTTGAGAACTGCAGATGCTTCAAGAACCCTTTTACCCTTTGGCAGCAAAGCTGCTGGAGTGCTCTTGGAGGGCAGGCTGGAGCCTGGCTCCTTGCTCTTCCCAGGGATTGGACAGACAAAAACTGGTGAAAAATCAAATTATAAAATCTCAGGATATCCTGAGTTGGAGGGATCATCCAGTCCAGCTCCTGGCCCTGCAGAGGATACCCCAACAATCTCACCCTGTGCCTGAGAGTGTTTCCCAAATGCTCCTTGAACTCTGGATAAGGTATGTATGACTAGAATTTCCAGCTGGGATTTTGACTTGAAATGAAAATAGTTTGTTTCTGAGAATCTGTGCAAAGGCTCTCTGTGCTTTGGAAATATAAACTCAGCTTCGACTGACTTGTTCCTGGTACTTCCAAATATGGGTTTTAATTTGTATTAGATTGTATTAGATTACGTGGAGGGGGGTTGTTTATTATTATTTTGTTTTAATTTATTCTTTTGCTGGTCTGCAGGCACAGTTGTTTTGCTTCAAAGAGCTATCGCAGGAGCAGAAATGAGACACAGGAGCAAGATGGAGAAGGGAAGGCTTCTGACAAGAAAGCTGGAGAGGGACTTTTCACAAAGCCATGGGGTGATGGGACGAGGGGGATTGGCCTTAAGCTGAAGGAGGGCAGGTTTTGATGAGATACTGGGGAGAAGTCCTTCCCTGGGAGGTGGGCAGGCCCTGGCACAGGGTGCCCAGAGCAGCTGTGGCTGCCCCTGGATCCCTGGCAGTGTCCAAGGCCAGGTTAGACGGGACTTGGAGCAGCCTGGGACAGTGAAAGGTGTCCCTGCCCATGGCAGGGGTGGAACATCAGCTCCACACTGGTGCTGTGTCTCCTTAAGAGGGAAGATCCCTAAACTGTGGGCAAACAAGAGCCCCTTGGATCTGTGTGTTTCCAAACTGCATGTTCAAAGTCCTTTGTGGTGGTTTTTATACAGAGCATCTACTTCTGAGGAGAGATGATGATATTGTGTGTGCAGAATAAAACCCACCAGCTTGTGTTTCTAATGGTGTCCACAGAGTAAAACCAGCTTTGCCTCACGTGGTTTTGTTCATGGTTTTTGATGTGTGTTTAGGGAACCTGGCCTAAGGTGCTGTCCCACGTGGGAGCTGGCTCGACTCCCCCTCTCTGGGAGCCACACTGGGATCCTGGGGTCACTTCTGAACCCCTCATGACAAGAGGGACACCGAGGGGCTGGAGCATGTCCAGGGAAGGGAACGGAGCTGGGAAGGGGCTGGAGCCCCAGGAGCAGCTGAGGGAGCTGGGAAGGGGCTCAGCCTGGAGAAAAGGGGCTCAGGAGGGACCTTCTGGCTCTGCACAACTCCTGCCAGGAAGGGACAGCCAGGGAGTCAGGCTCTGCTCCCAGGGAACAGGGACAGGAGCAGAGGGAATGGCCTCAGGCTGGGCCAGGGAAGGTTTAGGATACTGCATATTAGGAGAAATTGCTTCTCTGAAAGGGTGTCGGACGTTGCACCAGGTTTCCCAGGGCAGTGGTGGAGTCACCGTGCCTGGAAATGACAAGGTGTGTGGATGTGGCACTTGGGGGCATGGTTTGGGGCCTGTTCTGAAAACCCCCATTTCTGTGCCCCCATCCTGGTGCCTCTTTTTCTCTGCCCTTCCACCACGGCATGGTGCAGGGCTGGTGTCTGCAGCACTCGTGGCCATGGAGCTGCCTGTGCAGTCACAGCTTCCTGTCCTGCAAAGTCCATCCCACCTATGAACAGCCAGGGTTTGTTTGAGTAGAAATGAAGTGAATCAAGGAGATACCAGGCTGGAGGACACTCAAGAAACTCAAAAAAAGCCACCCCAAACTCCCCTCTCTTTTATATCTCCTTCCAAGTGTGGAGGGAATAATTCAAGCTGTTTGAACTAATCTCTAATCCCACACATCTCTTTGGAGCTCCACTTAGCCCCAGATGATGGAATTCATGGTGGTAATCACAATTTAAGAAGCAGTACAATAACCTGGCAGCCTGTTGATAGTTTGTTCTCTTCTTGGCACACTACAGTTTTTAATCTCTTGGGATGAAAAAACCAGCCATCCTTTCAAGACTTCAAGGTGCTGCTTCTGCTTCCTGCTGTCTTTTTTCAGGACATGGACTGAGAGAACTGTGTGCACAGCATATCCCAAACTGCTGGAGAAACCCCTGTGCCCTGTTCTGCTGCCTGGTTTTTGGAAGGGCAGGGGAGAGTAGGAACAGCTGGTTCCTGGGTGATCCCCCCTCTGCTGGGACCAAGCTCCACTGATCGCTCTCACTTCTTTGGCTGCTTTGCTCAAAAGCCTGTGGGTGCTGTGAAGTCTCCCTTTCACAGGCAGAGCTTCCCAAGCAAAGCTGAAATCCAGCTCTTACCCCCAAGCAGGACTAGGAAGGTGTTGTTTTAATCAGCTGTGTCCTATTTTCTTACTTTTTTTCACCTTTCCTAAAGTTTGTGCTGCCCATCTCCCTTCTCACAGTAATTCCGGGTCCTCTGCCCCAGGAGCTGCCTCCTTTGCAGTCAGCTCTCAATTCCTTATCCTCTCTTTACCTTTCTGCTGGGTTTTGGTGGCTGACACTGATCAATGGATTTGGTTGATGGTGGACAAGACAGATGGAGTGTGCATAGTAGGAGTATTCCAGGAAATAAAATTGCTCAAAGCAGAGGCAGTTGCTTCTGATCTGTAACAGTGTTATACAGGCACATTGGTGTTGTGTGCTGGAAATATCAAAAGGTGATTAAATATAAAATATTTTGGATCTCACCTATTCATTATAAATGGCAGATGAATTTGTTTTGAGGCAAAGTTATTCCAGACTGTGCATGTGGCACTTGGGGACGTGGTTTAGTGGTGGAGATGGCAGTGCTAGAGGAATGATTGGGCTTGGTCTTAGAGGTTTTTTCCAGCTTTAATGATTCCATGGTTTGGTGGGAGACCAGTGACTGGCAAGGTGGCAGGTCTGGGGTAGGAGGTCTGGAAAAGTGGCTTGAAGAATGCTGCCATTCCTTGAACTCAGCCTTTCCTCTTTGTGCCTGTTACTTTCCATGTTAAAAAATGAGACATCAAAAATGAGGCACATCAAAGTGATTTGGGCACGGGTGTTCTGTAGCACTGAAGGGCATTTAGGGCTGAGGGAGCCGAAGTTTGTGGCACCTTCATGAGCCAAGCCCAGGAATACAAATGTCTGAGGAGGATCATTGTTATCCAGAGCTGGTCATCCTTATCCAAGAGCCTGTTTCTGCTCTCATATGGTCTCATAGGAAGGGACTTCTGGCAAATCACGGAATCATGGAGTGGTTTGGGTTGGGAGGGACCTTAAAACTCATCCAGTTCCCCACCTTCCACTATCTCAGGGTGCTCCAAGATACTTCCAGGGATCCAGGGGCAGCCACAGATTCTCTGGGCACCCTGTGCCAGGGCATCCCCACCCTGACAGGGAACAATATCCCATCTAACCCTGCCCTCTGGCAGTGGGAAGCCATTCCCTGTGTCCTGTCACTCCAAGCCTTGTTAAAATCCAGAGCTTTGGGGTTTATGCGTGTGTTGTAACTGGTGGATGTGCTAGGAAAAGCGTGCCTGCCTCCCTCTGGGGGCTGGATGGGAGAGGAAGATCTGCTCTGGGCTGGGGTTCCCACAGCCTGGGAACACACTGAGCCTCTGTGTGGTGCTGAGACAGCTGGGTGGAAGGGATCCATGTAAATCAAGGATACCAGGAAAACAAGCACAGCATCTGCAGCACAAAGGAAAGGGACAAGCGTGAGGCTGGATATGTGGTGGGACACTTTTAGAAGTGCCTGGCTTTCCTTCCTTCAGTTGAAAATCCAGCTGCTGGGCTGCATTTTTTTTTCCTATTGCATTCTTCATTTGGAGCATTGTTTGTGCTACCCTTGAACAGTGACTGCCGAAGCTTCTTCGCTTGTGTGGGCAGCCCTGGAAGTCTGTTTTCCATCTTTCAGAAGATTCCAGCTAGTTAGGGTTCCTTTGTCAATCAATTTTCCCTTGTTTACCAGGGTATTAGGAAGCTGGAATAGAAGCAGTGTGTGTTTTGCCTTAGGAAACAGCAGCAGCCCAGTCACCATTCCAGAAATTCCTCTCAAGTTTTTTTTCCTGTCTGTAGCAAAGCTCACAAGGATTGTGAATGCTGTAAATGTAAATCTGAAAAGGTCAAACCTCATGTATGCCAGAGACAGGAGTAGAGGATGACAGCGATGCAGGGACACAGTGAATTTTAAACTGTGGCTCGAGAACAAGATGCCCAAAAAAAAACCTGTCCAAGGACATGCCTTGGGAATTGAGGAGGAGTTTGAGGGAAGGCAGTGAGGATTTATTTGTGTTACTCGGTGGCTTCTTAATGTGCAGCAGAGAGGAATCAAACCACAGGGTGAGGCTGGATATCAGGAAAAGGTTCTTCCCCCAGAGGGTGCTGAGGCACTGCACAGGCTCCTCAGGGAATGGCCACAGTCCCAGGCTGCCAGAACTTCAGGAGCGTTTGAACAACGCTCTCAGGGATGCACAGTGAGATTGTTGGGGTGTCTGTGCAGGGCCAGGTATTGGGCTCTGTGATCCTTGGGGTTCCTTTCAGGATGTTCTCTGGCTCTATGAAAGCTTTGGATTGGATGAGTCCTTGTACAGAACTGCAGCGATGCTGGGACCTGCTCTGCCTTGATGCGTTTCCAGCACCAGGAGTTAACGCCCGTACCCAGCGCTGAGGGAATTCTATCCGCACTGACAAATGTCAAGTGTTTTCAGCTGCTCCTTTGCTCGAGGTGCACAAAGGATGAACGATTCCTGCTGGCTGGGTGTTGGGGGGGGGATTGAAATGTGGGCCAGGATTGATTTTTTTGGGGAGGCCATTGATTGGCACTGCTGGCTTGGTGGGCATGTCAGCGTGGCAGTGCCTCCGGCCAGCAAAAGGCAGGGGATGGATTCTCCATCAGTGGCTGGAGAAAGGCAACCCAGAAGTAGCTGTTCATGTAAAACACTGGAGGATGCAGCCAAAACTAATGGAGGTATTTGCTAGTTAGCAAATTTGTAGTCATTGTGGTTTGTTATTTTAAATAACATCCAGGTAGGATAATATGTTCAGGCTCACAATGTGCACTGGTTCTAGGGAGTGAGGAAACCAAGCCTCATTTTCTCCAGGCCCAGCACATTCTGGTTTATTATGTGGAGCTCACTCCCCTATTTGGTGATCATATTTTCAATGTTATTCCACTGCCATGATAAGCAAGGACCTCTTGGCTGCAGAAGCTCTAAAGGAATTCTGATGGATTTCTGGGAGGTGCCAGCTGGATTTTGGTCGAGGCACACAGAAGGCTATGGGAGGCATGGCTTTAAGGTGAGAAATGGGAGAGAAATAACTCCAGATTAAGAAAAAACCCCTGAAAACAAAATCCAAAATCACCCCTTTTTTGCCTGACTACTTCTGAGTAAATGGTGCCTTAAGGAGTAACTTAAGTTGTAAACCCAAGTATCTTGATTTACACTTTCCTACTTGCAGTGATGAGGCAAAACCCAATATAATGCCACAGAAATGAATTCAAGTGAACTGGAGCAATCTGGGCTGGTGGAAGGTGTCCCTGCGCATGGCAGGGAGGTTGGAACTGGATGAGCTTTAATGTCCCCCCCAGCTGAAACCACCTACTCACAATCACATCTGGAGACCTCTGCCAAGTACTTTTTAGAACATGTTTCCTTTTGTAACACACAAAAAGTATTTCATCATGCTGATTGTTCACTCAGAGGGATCCTCAGGGACTCAGGGGTCCCCTGGGTGTTGCAGCTCCTGAGATTCCTCATTCCCTGTGAAGACTGTCTCCAGACAGACCTGGAGCAGTCCACTTATGGAAAGGCAGCCCATGAGGTGGTTTAGCCCCCGTGAAGGCTGCACCTTGGGGGTGAAAGTTCTATGCTCTAAAGAAACAGACAACAATACTTATTAAAATGCTTTTCAATATCTTTTCTCCTCTTTGGCACATTATTTTGAACATAAAGTCCAGCACTGAGGCTGCACGTGGGGACGAGGTTTAGCAGTGGTGCTGAGTTGATGTTTGGACTCAGTGATCTTGGAGGGCCTTGCCAACCCTTTCTGCAATTCCATGATTTTGGATTGGCCTTGTGTTAAGACAGACTTGCTTCTCCTTGGCTTGGAAACAGGAGTTGCTCCTCTACACACCAGGAATTAGAAATATCCATTTTCAAAATGTGCCGTTCTTGTGTTACTGTGTTTAATGCAATTTAAAATGCTTTTACTAAAGCAAATCCATATTACTGGTATTATCTACTATTACTATATTAGATCGCCATGGAATAATGATCCACTGTGTTAAGGAAAACCCATTATGCATTGCGAGAGCATTTCAGCTTGTGGGAACCCATTATATGCCACAGAACCAGAATAAAGGGAGTTTTTGAGCGTGAGGGAGTTGTGGATTGTGCCTTTCTGGTGGCAGTGGTGAGATTTTCCTCTGTTGGAGCTTTCTGCTGCTTTCCATCAGCAGGATGGGTCAAAGGAGGTGCTGAGGGTGGCTGCTGGGAGCTGTCCTCTGGGTTGGGATTTGGTGGTCTCCATCCAGAGTTCTCTGTAGAAAAGTGTCCAGCTTTTTCATGGCTCTAGTTTAAGGGCAGTAATTCTCACAGAAATACTTAGTTTGCATATTTTACAGTAAAACAGTCTTTTTGATTAATGACTGCATGATCTTTAGTTAAAAGTAACCCTTGATGCTTGGTGCTTTTGGGAGGATTTGTTTCTTTTGAGGCTGAAGAGCCAATGCTGAAGTTTGGAATATGGTCACTCTGGCCATGGCTGATTTTAACTGTGTGATCAGTTTAATTGCTGTTTGTTTGTGTACTTCCAGGATTGTTGAACTGATGATTTTGGTTTTGACCTGGCACTATCTCTGGTTTTGTTTTGAGCACCCTGAATTAACGTGTTGGGACAGGATTTTGATTTCTGAGTGCCAGTAATTTTTGGTCCAAACTTTGTACACAAACTTACTCAATTTTTATGTGCACCTGCTTGAAATCTGAGCAAAGCAAGGGGAAAACTTGTCCTCCTCCCTTTTTGAGAGTGAGGGTGGCACTCAAACATGTCATTGTTGTCTTCAGCAGGCGTAGGTGACTGCAGGTGATTTGCAGTTCAGGCTGCTTGTAAGCACAGTCAACTGGTCTTTGGTCTTAAAACATTGGACCAAAAGGATTTTTCCCTGATGAGCCACAGATTTGATGCTGTTACAGGCTTGGATGTGATAACGTATGTGCAGATGAGTTTTCCATCCTGAAGGATGGTGAGTGTAGCAGAAAGAGTGGTGGAGCACTGAGAAAGGTTGAGACTGAAAGCCTTTGGAGCCTGACAGCCACTGCTCCTTCAAACCCAAGGCCTGATCTGTTTGCTGACCATCCTGTTTCCATGTCTCCATATTTCTTTCCCTCGATGAAAAATCCCCCCATTCCAATTCTGCCATGTGCTCAGGCAGCTCCTAAGGCCAGAAGGCATCTGCTTAGTTGTAAAATCCTGGATGGTTCCTGTTGCCAGCAGTGTCCAGGGAGGGCTCCAAGCCTCAGTTTCCTTTGCCTCTGTTCTTCCTGCCCTCTCTGCTGCATCCAGGAATTTCTCCTGGGTGTAGTGGGTTGCTGAGTAAGTGTCCTCATGTCCCTTTTCTGCACTGGAAAGGATCAGAACCTTTGGATGCAGCCTGCATTGGAAATAGTTCATGGAATCACAGGATCTCCAGAGCTGGAAGGGACCCACAAGGATCAAAAAGTCCAGCCCTGCACAGACACCCCAACAATCCCACCCCAAGCATCCCTGGCAGCGCTGTCCAAACGCTCTTGGAGTTCTGGCAGCCTTGGGGCTGTGCCCATTCCCTGGGGAGCCTGGGCAGTGCCAGCACCCTCTGGGGGAAGAACCTTTTCCTGATACCCATCCTAAGCCTCCCCAGAATCATCACTTGTGTGGAACAGCCTTATTTAGCTTGTGTGCTAGCCAGGCATGGGGCTGGAAGGCAATCCATGCTCTTTGCTTCCCATCACATACAGTTTGTTCCCTCCTGGAAGGAGGGAAGCCTTTTCTTCCCATGGCATCTCATTAGCTTGAACATCATGTCCTGTGAGTGCCTGGGCAGGAGCTGGAGCCTCATTTGAAGCTGTGGAAGAGCCAGGCTATCTTTCAGCTGGATTTCTTCCTGACAGTTTATTCATCCAGAGAGAAGGGAAAATTAAGCAGGCTACTGAACCTTCTCTCCTGCCTCGAAAATGTGCTTCGCCTCTCTCCCACTGCTGACAATTGCAGATAATTTCAAGGTGCTTTTTTCCCTCCCCCCTCCCCTCCCTTCTTTTGCTTCATTCTTGTATCAGCAATCAGTTTTGGAAAACCTGCTGGCACGTTTGGATCAAAGTGGCATTCTGTCTGTGGATTTGTGGCTCTCCAGTGGGGATCTGTGTGTTCTGAATAGTGGGTGATTGGGGAGTGGCTGGGTGCCAGCAGCACCTCTCCTGCTGAATGCTGAGGGAGTCCTGGGGAGTTGGCTTTTTTTACTGTGCTGAAGTTCACAGGACCTGTCTCAGCAGATTAAACACCTCACTTTGATAACGCTGATCTCCTGGAGAAATATTTAACTGGGAGGGTGGAATCCTGCCTTCATCCTGTTCACCTCCCAAGAAGGATGGAAAATTTTATCCACTTTTGTTAAAAGGCTGCATTAAAACTTAAAACCAAAAGAACCCAGCACCACACAGGGAACAGGAACATTTTGCAGAATGGCTCTGGAAAGAGCCTGTTGGTTGAACGTAATATTCCAGAGTGAAGTTAAACGCTTGGACTATGCTAATTTCTTGAGGACAGTCACCTTTTCAGATGGATTGCACCCTGCAGATGGTGGCAGATTGTGCCCTCCTCCATCCCTGCCAGGAGCGTGTGCTCACTGACAGAATCAAAGCAGCAAAAGGATGAAGCTCTCCAGAAGAGTCGATGAATCTCTTGCCTTTAAAATTCAAGTGCTTTGTGCCAGGGAAAATATCTATGAATATATTTATAGTCATGAACAGCGGAGTCTCGGCTCCTTCGTCGCAAGTGGGGAAATTGCTGTTCCACCAAGTCTGTGAAAGTGGAATCTACTTTTAGATGCTTTGAAATGGGAGTCTGTGTTTTTTTAATCCGGGATTTAAAAATATCTGAAGTCCAAATTTTAGAAATCTGTACATAATTGACATGAAGATGATATATACAGACAATCTAAAGCTGGCGGATAACGGCAGGTATTATGGAATCCGAGAATCCCAGAGGGGTGTGGGTGGGAAGGAACCTTAGAGCTCATCCAGTCCCGGCCCCTGCCATGGGCAGGGACACCTTCCACTGTCCCAAGCTGCTCCAAGCCCCAGTGTCCAACCTGGCCTTGGACACTTCCAGGAATCCAGGGGCAGCCACAGCTTCTCTGGGCACCCTGTGCCAGGGCCTGCCCACCCTCCCAGGGAACAATTCCTTCCCAAAATCCCATCTAACCCTGCCCTCTGGCAGTGGGAAGCCATTCCCTGTGTCTTGTCCCTCCACCCCTTGTCCCCAGTCCCTCTCCAGCTCTCCTGGAGCCCCTTTAGGCACTGGAAGGGGCTCTGAGGTCTCCCTGGAGCCTTCTCTTCCCAGCTCTCCTAGCTTGGCTCCAGAGCAGAGGGACTCCAGCCCTTGTGATAAGGTAATCGTCAGGAACAGGTAGACAGGGATGTTTTTCCTGCTGCCTGGTGTTGATCCTGGTGGCTCTCTATGGGATAAGGCTGGGATAAGGAGGAGGTGCTGTGCAAAGTGTCAGGCTGTTCGTGCAGGCAGCACCTCAGCTGGGGCTGATGTAACATCAGGGCACGGTGGATCCTGCAGATCCCACCTTGAGTGTCCCAGTGCCCTGGGGAGCCCTGAGCTGTGTGTTGGGGGTTGCTCTGCACTGGGCAGGAGGGGGCGTTGGGTGGCCACCAGCACAGGTCTTCTGTCATCGTCCACAGGAGAGAGCCTGAAATAGAGCCGGGTCTGGGACACAGCCCCATGCCTGGCAATGTCACTGCGGGGGTGGTGCCTGCCAGGGGAAATCAGAGCTCAGCCTTTCTTGCGGACACTGGAGAGGCCAGGCGGGCTGGGGCTGGCCGGGAGCAGAGCACCCAGAGCCTGGATTGCAGCTCCTGTCCCCTGGGGATGGTCAGGACACTCCGCTGCTCCGTGGGTCCCCAGCCCTCTGGGGGAGGCTGCTTGCCAGGTGCGTGCGGGGTGCTGCATGGGAGCAGGTGCATTCCTTGGGTTTCCGTCTTTCCTGAGCCATCCTCCGTGTCCAGGGTGCCACAGGTGGTGGTGTTACTTTAGGTGTGTGCTTGAGCTTAGCCCTAATTTTACCTGGCTTTCCGTAGTTACCTCCTGTGGACCAAATGAGCTGATTTGGAAACCAGTTATAGTAAACTGGAATGAAAGCCAGCGTTAAATACATGGGGTTTTTTCACTTGGAAGAAAAAAGAGGCATTAAAAATGTAGCATACATTCTCTTCCTTTCAGGTGTTTTATTTTTCCTTCCCTGCATTCTTTGTTGGGGGACAGTGGGAAGGCTGGCTGTGGGGGGTTCTGGCTTTGCTTGCCTGAAGGGGAAGGGAAGCAAATCTCCTGGAATGGGCAGCTCCTCCTTCTTGCTGTAATTCTGCCAGTGAGCGTTAACCTCTTGACGGAGCGGGTGGGTTACTCCGAGCCTCTGCTCACTTGCATTTGCATGTCAAGGATTATTTTATTCCCGTGGATTTCCAAAGTGACACATCTCCTCAGTTTTGTGTGGATGAAGTCATCGGAGTCTGCTGAGGAGGCTGAAGATTGTCATGTTTAGGAGGAGTTGCTTTATCCTCCCACTGCAAAGAATTAAGGAAAATCATGGCATAGGAAGGGGAACACAATGCTTCCAGGGTTTAGCATTTGAGAAGTGGTGTCTTGTCATTTGGATATCAGTCTGTCAACACCTTGAGGTCCACAGCTTCCTGTTTAAACGCTTCTTAGGTGTTTTGGCTTCTAGGATAACTTCGTAGTAATAAATTAAATGTTGCTTTTTGTGTTAACAGCTGCCGAGCATTAGAGTCCCAGGAGGGTTTGGGTTGGAAGGGACCTTCAAGACCATGCAGTTCCCAGCCTCTGCCATGGCCAGGGTGCCACTCACTAGATCAGGTTGCTCAGAGCTCCATTCAGCCTGGCCTTGAACTTTTTTATTTTTCCTTTTGTGCTTTTACCTTGATGTTAACCAAATTGTGACCTGCTGGATTTATCTTTACAAGTTCCGGGGTAGGAGAGCAGTACCAAGCTCTTGTAAATGTTGCACCTGAGTATCTTCAGATTCTTGTGAGGTATTTGTGTGGATTCTAAAGGAAAAGAAAGCTTGAACCCCATCCTTGAACCCCATCTCTAGCAAGGTGCTGAGTGCTGGGGTGGGCTCCTGGCTTTGGTAGAACCCCCTCCACTGACATCTGGAACATCTCTGGAGCAATCAGGATTGTCGAGGACATGAAGGGGGGTTTGATATTCCTCAGCCTCTTCCAGTACTGAGGAAGCAACCAGCCTGACCTACTTTCTACTGCATCCAAAGCAAGGAGTCAGAATGAAGGCAAATTA